>CM045060.1:11726209-11783709 GCA_024542945.1 allo-octoploid hybrid of Carassius auratus x Cyprinus carpio | reverse complement strand
TAAAAAGGATGGCATGACTCTATACATATGAATATGCTCATGTCTTTATACACTATATTTTGACATTTTTCAAAATAATAATAATAAAAAAACAGTCATACAGGTTAAGGACAACAGAGATTTTCAATTTAGTTGTAACTATACCATCAAGATTGTAGCTTGTGACTGCTGATACAACTACTGCTGGTTTCACACCCACTAAGGTGACAGAGTAACTGCAGAGCCGCTGTGCCCTTGAGAAAGACACTTTGCAGGGACACAGTCTCTACAATGCCTGGATTGCAAGTCAGTTCAGATCTGGAAAGTTGTGCCTATATGCTCACCAATGCTGCATTTATTTGAAAATAAATAAATAAATATTCAATTTAAAACATTTTTTTTTCCTTTTTATATACTTTTTAATATAATTAATTCCTGTGATGGCAAAGCTGAATTTTCAGCAGCCATTACTTTAGTCTTCAGTGTCACATTAACCTTCCAAAATCATTAAAAAATGCTGATTTGCTGCTCAAGAAATATTTATTTTTATAAAAACGGTTGTGCTGCTTAGTATTTTTGTATTTTTGACACTTAAATGTCTTTATGAATGTAAATGACTTTACTGTCACTTCTGATCAAAAGCTCTTTATAAAGGTATATCTTTATATCATCAAAATAATACATTTTCTTTAGAATGCACTTTGCTCATACCCAAAGCTAGACTAGACTTTGAATAGACACACTTTAGTAGTCTTCCATTATGTGTGAATTAGTAAACATGACTTCTGACTTTAAAATGTTCTCTCCTCTACTTTTCTTCTTTTTATTTTAGTATTCATTTTAGCTCTGCAGTTTTTTGAACTGGCATTGCATCCACCTTGCCCCCCTGTACCTAAAGCTCAATGCCCTGACTGTGCAGTACTGTGCCTGATGGGCAGTGCTATGCTGTCTCTCTCTCTCTCTCTGCATGTGTGTGTCTGCCTGGCCCGCTGTCTTTAGCTGGTCTCAGTGGTGGTGGCAGCCAGCAGCGTGTGGTCCAGCTCCTGTGTGACTGTGACTAGCCTCTGGCTCTACTCTCTCGGCCCCACATTGCTCATTCCTCAGGGCTATTCTCCATCTCCCAGCATCCCCTTTGCCTGCCATGAATATCAATCACTGTAATGGGGGTGCTTTCGGATGGAAAAACACTCGACCAAACTAAACTGGGTCAGTATCCTTTTATTGGTGATGCAGTAGAGGCGAGGGGAAGAAGTAAAAGGGAAAACAATCGAGAGAGACAGAGATAAATATGTAGATGGAGATATGGATATATATATATATATATATATATATATATATATATATATATATATATAGAGAGAGAGAGAGAGAGAGAGAGAGAGAGAGAGATGTACGGGACATATAGTCTTTGAATAGCGAGGTCTGGGCTGCTCTCACTTCCATTAAGTGAATCGAGGGCAGAGGGTCAATATAGGAAGCAGGCAGCACGAGTTATTAACCTGGATAGCTAAAAGGCACATCACAGATACACCGCTTAGAGTGCTCTCCGAGTTGACGCATATCTACTCACTAGGGACTCGAAACATTAGCTTGTACTAAAATAAATGATAAACTAAAATAAAATAAAAAATAAAGCTAAAGAAGCTAGAGGTTAAGCTGTTTGCCATTATTCATGTTTAGAAACATGTCAATGCAATAGTTATATTAGCATGGTTTTTAATTTTAATATTTTGCTATTGGTGGCGGAATAAACAAATCCAATGGCCACAAAAAATTGGCAGTCATGAAATTATATTTTTTAAAAATTACCATTTTTATCCAAAATAATAATGCAATTTTGAAAATGCCATTATTAACTACAGTATATATATATATATATATATATATATATATATATATATATATATATATATATATATATATATATATATACATTAAATACAGTATATGTATCACACACACAAATTCATACTTGACAAAAAAAAAAAACTTGTGAAATTGTGATTTTTGTTCCTCTGAGGTATTTTCTGAGGTATTTTCTACATGTGTCATCAATGATGTATTTGTTTGATCAAAAATACAGTGAGAATTGCAATGATGAAATATTATGACAATTAAAAATAACTAAATAAATATTTCAATACATAAAAAACTTAATTTATTCCTGTGAAGGGAAACCTGAATTCTCAGATTGAATTTTTCACTCCAGTCTTTAGTGTCACATGATCCTTCAGAAATCATTATGATAGGCTGATTTGCAGCTCAAGTAACATTTCTTACTCTTATTATCAATGTTGAAAATGGTTATACTACCTAATATTTTAGTGGAAACTGTAATACTTTTTTCAGGATTCTTCAGGGTGGTTAGAAAGTTCAAAAGAGCAGCATTTATAGGGCTCTACACTTACTTTTCTCTTTAGGAAAGAACATAAAAAAATAAAAAAATAGGAGCTGAGTCAAAAAATTCAGAAACACCTTCTGATCAATAACAAAATTTAACCTTTTTAAATACTGTTTAAAATATAAAAAATTACATATAGAAATACTTAATGATTTAAATAACTGAAATGATACTTTAAAAATGAAACTAAAACCTCCAGTAGGAGGCGGCATATCACTGATTTTATCACTGAATCATTCATTCAACTGATTCGTTCGAACGGCTGATTGAGTCAGGAATGAAGCAAATCTTTACGAATAGGTAACTGAATCAATAACTCACTAGATTCGTTTAAAAACGCACATTCATTCATAAACGAAACACCGCTGTGTTTGTTTGGAGATGTGCAGTGGCTCAGCTGTGACTTTGAAACTATTTTTGTTGACAAAATAGAGCAAAATCGGCAATAGTGTTGCAGTCAGACAACGTAAGTCACTTAATATTAACTTCTTGTTAATTGAACTGTTGTATTAAATCAATATCACATTTGCAAACTCCCTTAATCATCAAAAGCTGTCACAAAGGTCCATTACAATCAACAAAAAGCCCTCTACACTGCACAATGAATCTCTTATTTATGTTGTGTTTACACATTGTTTTAATCAGAGGATTTGTGATCTTGCATAACTCGGCACTGAACAAAACTCCGGTGTTTTGAGCAGTGTTTGCATTCTGATTAACATTGCGTTCAAGGAATCAACAAATATGCATGTGGGACATTACTCAATGCTGCAAAAACAAAGTGCAGATGGTCATAATGGTATGCCCCTTAAGAAATGTTTACAACAAAATAATTACCCATGAACACATAGTTTCTGATCTTTCTTTAGATGTAGCATCTAGCATATTCGGAAAAGATGGGATACTGACCTTCTAGAAAGCAACCAAACACTTCAAACAATGTTTGACAACCATATTCTCAAGGTATGGCAGCATATGTTAGGCATAAGACAAATTTTGCCAAGGTCTAGGTCGGCTAGGCCCTGTCCCGAGCAGACACTGAGAGGTAAAGTGTGGTGTGGAAAGGTAAAGATAGCACTCACCGGTTCTTTAGCTTTCTGCGCTAACACTGCAAAGGTGGACAGCTTGCTGCACAGACATTTGGTGTGGGAGACTGCCGGCGATGGGAGCGTTTGGCAGCCCTCTGCATCCCAGTTTTCTTCGCCAGCCTCTCTGTTGATAGGGTGTAGCAACAACACACACAAACAGAAAAAAAAAAAGAAAAAAAAAAGAATGAATTAATTGGGTCATTCCATGAGAGAGAGAGACTGTAGTGAGTTGTATGGTGCCATGAGAACTAGTCGATGACAACCCCACTCCAAATGCTCTCAGCCACAATGGCCCTCAAGTCCACCAGCCTTGCTTTTATAATGGGCTGTCCTCCCTATTCATCTAGTCTTTCTGTAAATATCTGCTTGTCATAAACACGTCATCGATGTCATACCTACAACCTTCCATCATCCTCTTACTAAAAGTATCTGATATCTGAACTGTAATTACAGTATAGTCATGTGATTGTTAAATCCTACTTCCATTAACCTCCTTCATTCATCCATTAACAATCCATATTTATATTACAGTATGCCTACATTTACACTACCATCCAAAAGTTTAGGGTCAGTAAGATTTATTTTTTAAAATAAATTGCTTTTATTCATGAAGGATGCATTAAATTGGTCGGGAGTGATGGTAAAGACATTTATAATGTTATAAAAGATTTATATTTTAAATAAATGCTGTTCCTTTGAATGTTCTATTCATCAAAGAACCCTAAATAAAATGTATCAAAAATATTATGCAGCTCAACTGTTTTGTTTGTTTGTTTGTTTTTTTCAACATTGACAATAATTAGATTTGTTTTTGTTTTTTAAATACAAAATCAACATATTGAATGATTTCTGAAGAATCATCTGACACTGAAGACTGGAGTAATGGCTGCAGAAATTCAACTTTGACAACACTGAAATAGATTATATTTAAAAGTATATTACAATAGAAAACAGTTATTTTAAATTATAATACTTTTTTTTTTTTTTTTTACAATATTACATACTATTTTGCAATTGTTTTCTGTACTTCTTCAAAAAACATAATAACCTTACCCACTCCAAATGTTTAAACGGTATATATGCACATATTTACATCATCTGTTTCAAATGCAATTTTTTTATTTATTTTTTGTATGCACATTGAACAAGCTGCCAATGTGACCATGTGTAAATAAAATTCTCCCATATATGCACATTTTAAGTTCTGGGAATAAATAGTGGGAATGGGTGTGGGGGAATTTTAAAACATTTGTTAAACGTAAACTGAAAATCTTCATGTTGATCCTCAGATTAAACTCACCAGAAGGTAGTACTAAGAGGAACTTCTAATTATGGATTCATCAAATAGTGTACAATAAAAAAACATAACTGATTGAATATGTCTAACATTCTGTTTCCATAAATGAAAATTCAAGTTCAAAGCCTAGTCAAGTCAAATACGGTTGTACATAACCCGTCAAGTACTGGGTCTTTCTTTTTTTTTTTTTCTTTTTTTTTTTCTTTTTTTTTTTTCAGCAGTAAGTATAGTGATGTGCTCTTTTCTAGTAACCAAAAAGATTGTCTATGAATCATCATCATTGTGCCCTTGAGGAAGACACCTACTTAAGTCAATATGAAATCAAAAATCAAAAAAAAAAAAAAAAAAAAATTTAGCAACTTTTCACTACATGTTATTTCACAGGAGAAAACACTTTAACAAACAATTTAACAATTCATCATGCTGTCTTTACAAAGTTACATTGAACTAATCTTTCACATGAACAATGAATAAGTGAATTTTATCTACTTCTAAGCAGTGATTTGAATTGTAAGCAGTAATAGCCTTTTCAGTTCACTGAGGTCTCTTGGCTGGGACAATACCATTTATATATCAATACACATTGATGTTGTGAATGCATCTGAAAAATAATTGAGGACAGAGTGAGCTGCTGCAGAAAAAATTTACAATCCAAGCTGTCCTAAACATGAGATGTGCTTTATATTAAAGGGGACATCAGATGATAATTTTCCACAAGTTGGTATGATTTTTTAGGGTCTTCATGAAATGTCTGCAACATACTTTGGTTAAAATTCCTCAACTGTTGTGTAAAACAACACTCTTGTTTTAAAAAACCTTGTCAAAAACAGCTCTGTTCACCTGTTTCGGTGCATGACTCTTTAAATGATAATGAGCTACTGCTCACCCCACCCCTCTTTTCCATGGGGCATGTCGACACTAGACTCCTGAACTGCTGCCTTGGAATCCATATATGGCTCAGAGGTGGCCTTTATCAAATAGCTAGCTATCTATAAAGAAACCGGCTGCAAATTGAAAGAGCTCACTGGATGACACGTTGCAGACCTAACTAAATACAAAAACAAGCTAAAAAAGTGAAAATTTCATCCAGTGTCCACTTTAAGCATACAGCTTAAACCAGCCTGTCAAATGCATGTGCTGTTTATTTTGAGACCAGTTTTCTTCAGTGCATAACCTATATTTTTATGGTTATATCCTGATCTGTAAATTCACACAGTACTTCTATTTTGCAAGGTTCATCCAGACAGCTAACAGGTCTCTGTTAACCTTCACAGGCTTCAATGTATGAGCACAGATGTGCAACAGCCCCATGAACTGCAGTACAAAGAGACAGTTACAACAGTATTGACAGACTTTTTATAGTTAAAGGCGGAGCCATAGTTTTTACAATAAACCACTGTTTAAGAATAAAGAAGAAGAAGAAGAAGAAGAAGAAGAAGAAGAAGAAGAAGAAGAAGAAGAAGAAGAAGAAGAAGAATTTTGTATTTTGTACTGAAAATAAACAAAACCAGGTTACGTACCGAAACAGACATTTTTGTGTAAAGTCACATCTCTAGTAAACATAGAAGTGGTACAATATTAAAATGAATTTATTCTTATCCTGGTATTTTCATTTTGTGGAATAAAAGAAGCAGGTATATTAAATGAATATCTTAAATTATGAGTTTATGAGTCTGTAAAGTCTACTCAAGCAGCAAAAAAACAGAGATAAAACTCACTGTATAATTATAATTACAAGAATAAATTAGGACAGGAATTCCCGAGATTAATTAAAAAAGGTCTATAAATAAATAGTCCTTTTATGTAATTATTCATACGTTCCCTCAAGGTCAAAACTGCTTAATCAAACATTTTAGGACAAATTCACTAAAAAGTTGCATCACTTTTGTATGCAGTATTTCAATGTGAAACTCTTTAAAAAACTCATCTTATTCACTAACAAGCCACAATTCAGTTTAAGTCAATGTCACTTTTTTCAGTAAAAAAACATTCTATGCAAATTAGGCTTGATAAAGATTGATCTGTATACACTCTTAATTTGCTTGGCACAATTAACACAATATTTTTGCTTAAAAGAGACATTTGTGTACATTTTCAAGCCATCATGCCAGCGGTGATTCATCAAATGATGATCAGATGTGCAAATTTCACTGGGTTTAGGTTAACTGATAAGAAAACAGTTCTTTATTTATTTTGATAGGAACAATGCATGTTAATGAACATTTGTAGCAATACAGAATGTAAACAAGCCGGATTATGGCAACATTACTAATTTACATCTGCAGTCCCTAGGCAGGCCAGGTACACACAAGGACACAGACTCAAATAACATACAACAGTACATAAAAGACATTTTAAAATTTCTAATTAAAATGTTTACACAACTGATTCGTCATAAGCCAGTTTTTGAAATGAACTTTTAAGGTATGATAAGTAGAACATTGTCTTATTGAATGTGGTTAGCTATTCCAATATTTACTCCCTATTACAGATACTTTCTGTCTAAAAGATGTTTGCCTATATGGCACCTCATCTAATAATAGACCTAGCACCAATATAGTACAAACTGTCCTCGGTATATATATATATATATATATATATATATATATATATATATATAGAATATTACAGTAATGAAATGACAGTTTTTTCTTTAATCTAGCACTTTTATCGCCTTCTTATACAATGATTCTATTGTCTTTAGAGTTGTGCCACTTAAAAATGACCAACTATTAAAACAATTCTCAATATGAGAAAAAAATCATTGAGTATAAATACAACCTAGCAGCACCAACTGTCAAAATTATTTAAATTAAACTTTACAATATTAGACAACTTTTTCACATGACTTCTAAAAGTTAAAGCAGAATACAAAGTTACCCCAAGGTGTGTAAACTATTTAACAATTTCAAGCTCCTCCCCTTTCAAGAATACCTTAGAATGTGTCATCTCTACTGGTTGTTTTGCAAACATCATACACACAGTTTTTGTGTGTGTTCAATAAGGCTGCATGATAAATCGCATGCAATGTTTAATGCACATCTGCAGTAAATCTCCATCACCTGCGCGCTTTCACATGGAGTACAGAGCCGTTGTTTACTGACAAGCTGCGCAAAACCACAATCATATTTTGCACAGCTTGTCAGTGAACAACAGCTCTATGTCAATGTAGCTGCTCCATGAGAAAGCGCGCAGGTGATGAAGATTTACCGCTGATTACAGAACCAGCTTTACTGACAAGATGCGCATTAAATATCGCATGCGATTTATCGCGCAGCCCTAGAGTTCAATAATAAACCTGATTTGGCAAGCCATTCCTGAACATTGGTCATAGCAGAAGTTAAAGTAATTGAAGCTTTTTCAAAGTTATTAGCATGGGTAAAAATGACTACATCATCTGCATACAACTGAACATTTACATATTTACATACTCTAGGTAAATCATTAATATAAAGAGAAAATAAAATTGGTGCCAAGATGGAGCCTTGTTGAACCCCCTTGGGGCAAGCAAGGAATGAAGACTTTGTACCATCAATATACACACATTGTTTTCTATTTGAAGGATAAGATTTTATATAGCCTCTTCCGAAAAATTTTAACTTGTTAGTTCAGATAAAATAACCAGATGGTCAACAGTGTCAAATGCCTTCCTTAAATCTAAGACAGCACCGACAGACATACTCTTATCTAACAAGCATTTTACTTTCTCAGCAAACAGGCAATTAGCTGATTCTGTTGAACAATTACTGCAAAAACCAAATTGCAATGGATGTAAAGAAGTAAAAGCATTATTTAGATGATTAGTCAGAAGCTTAGCTACCCATTTTTCTGCTACCTTAGATATAATCGGAAGGATACTAATTGGTCTATAGTCACTCAAATTAGTTTTATCTCCAGATTTACAAACTGGGGTAACTGCAGCCACCTTCCAAGCTGATGGAACAACTGCTTGCCTAAAGGACAAATGTACCATATGTGTTATTGGGTCTACTATGGAATCTTTATTATATCATAAAAAAAATAAAAATAATAAAAAAAATATGTATCAAGCCCATAGGCATCCTTTGCTTTAGAGCTTTTTAATGCATCAATAATATTAGCTACTTCTAATTCGGTTACTTCCTCTATTTAAAAAATAGGTTGGGCACAATTAATAAGTCTATAAGTAATATCTTTTAAGATAAAAAGCTGGGTTATTTCGTCAAATGAATTAGAAAAAAATATGTATCAAAATTAGTAGCTATAGTTAATGGATCTTTTACTAAAATATTATTAATTTTAAGTTAAAAACTTTTATCCATATTATTTGGTTTTCCAACTAGTTTATTAATAGTTTGCCAGATTTTTTTTTTTTCCCATCCTCTTTCGATTCCTCAATTGTATCCATAAAAAAAAAAAAAAAAAAAACTGGGTTTGGTCTTTCGTAAAGTCTGGGTTACTTTATTCCTCATAGAAGTATATTTATAACGATTAGTAATAAGACCAGAATTCAATTATTTATTTATTTTTTTAAGGAGCTGATCTTTATCCTTCATCAATTTCTTATATTCATTGTTAACCCAGGCCAGTGTATTCCCTTTTCTTTTTGTTAACAGTCCCCAAATAAGTAAACTCTCTCTCTCTCTTTCTCTCTCTCTCTCTCTCTCTCTCTCTCTCATAAACATGCACCATTCTTTTCTTCAACACATATGCTCCCACAGCTAGTGCTCAATAAATAAAAACCCACCTAATGCAATGTAAGTGCAATCTTTCTTTAGCCTTGATCTGCAGATTGACACTTCAGAGGCAACTGATCTGAGGCGACTCCTAGTCAAAGTCTCTCTGACACCAACAGAAACAAAGATGGGCCGAGAGACACATGAATGGAATTCTGGGTATTTTTAGTTAGGCTTGGATCGAGCATAGAACATCAGGTGCAAACCTCCCGAGGATATTAATCAACAGCAGGTGAACAGGAGCAGGTGAGATAAGAGATACAGGGCTTTGTGAAAGATCATCTAAAACATTGTTTGGCAGATCAGAAAACATCCGAGTACTGAGCTCTCAGAATGAGACAGGTACGCTGTCTGGACAACATCATTTACAGCCCTTCGGGACATTATCTATCTTTTATATAAGATGCTGTGTTTTGAATATTGGCATGGGATGCTGGTGCATTGGTGTCTCCATCAGGCTTCTTAATTTATTTTGAAATTCCATGTAAATACCATACTATATAAATATTTTAACCATTCAGTGCCATGGGAAACCATAAGTGAAAGTGAAAGTTGTGACATTTGCCAAGTATAGTAACCCATACTTGGAATTGGTGCTCTGCATTTAACCCATCCAAGTGCACACACACAGCAGTGAGAAGTGAACACACCGTGAACACACACCCGGAGCAGTGGGCAGCTATATATCCAGCACCTGGGGAGCAACTGGGGGTTCATACTTCAGCCATGGGTATTGAGGGTGGAAGAGAGCACTGTTCATTCACTCCCTCCCACCTACAACTCCTGCCAGCACTGAGACTCAAACCTGCGACCTTCGGGTTACAAGTCCAATTCTCTAACCATTAGGCCACAGCTGCCCCATATGTAAATGACTAAAATGATTTGTCTCAAAAATCCACACAAATGTCAACAGTAAATCAATAAATATCAATACATATTATTATATATTTTTCAAAATATCTGTTATAAATAAATGACAGGCATATATTATAAATAAATAAAAAAATGAATTAAATTCCATAAATATTCAGCCTGGCAAATTGTCCTTTTACAAATGTTAGAAAGAGGAAGAAAGAAAGAAATCTGCACAACCAACTTGAACCTAATGCAAAATATTTCATCCTCACATGCAATTCCAGATTGCATTGACTCGCATGGTAAATTTTAGCAGGGCTAATTCCAGAAAAAAAAAAAAAAAACCTTGGCATAATTCCTACACAATTTAAGTCACAATTTAATTCCCTCCCAAGCGTAACCTCAGTAGCCATATACTAAAACAGCAACAAGAAAACACATGGGCACCCTGTGTACAATATTAGCCAGCATGGTAAACAGACTCTGTAAATGTTTTCATTCCTCCCTATGGTTTGAGGTTTTTCTCTCATGCAGTTATCAGTATCTTAGGCATTTTCACTCTTACTCTGTCATACACACAAAAGCAAATATTCATTCAAAAAGCAAGGGCAAACAGGGTAACATATGGAGAATGAAATGCCACAGCAGTCATTTTTCACCCTTTGGTATGTGAGTGCCGCTCCATTATTTAATTAGCACATGCTGTGAAACGTTTAATGAACCAGCAGCGCGCTCCCTTCCTTATCAATGGCCCGGCCCGTGTTTGTGTTTAGGTCTCTGATTAAATGACCAGATCTGCTGTGGCAGTAGTCTGGGGGGGATCAGATTACAGAACAGACCAAATTGACTTTGTCCCCTTTTTTTTTAATATCCACTATAACATGAGCTGCCTCAAACCATGGGATGAAACATGAGATAAACGCTGGTAAAAGAGATCAAGCTGTGGTGGATTAAAGCAGCCGTTGTCTTGACAAAGGATGGTGGTTAAGTTAGACTGACGTCTACCATGAAGACTGAAAATGCACCTTAAACAAACAAATTAAACGTGGATTCTGACAGCTAATCCATGTGAGGAACAGTTTTATTTCGGGAAAGCAATTAATTCTAATCTAGTTATAGGCACCTGCATTATGAGCTAAATATCCCCTATATGATTACTGTGAAAGAGTGTTCGGAGAAGTATTATGAGAACGTAAAAAAAAAATAAAAAAAAAAAATTGCAAAGTATAAAATGCTACAAACAGGGGAAAAACACTGAGGAAGAAAAATGAAAAGGTGATCTGAAAGGGAGGAAGCGAGAGAGAAAAAGACTGAAAATTAGCTCTGGAAGAATAAAGGAAAGGATATATTACATGACAAGAGGAATACACTCAATCTGACATATCCTTTTCACTATACAACATAAGAATTTTCTGGAACTTCATACATGCAAGGCCATTCATAACCAAACTGATACATTTAGGCAGAGCTCGAAATGAGGGGGGATGTGGGGGCGATGGCATCCCCCTTGTTTAAAAAAATGACAAAAGTCATCTCCTCTGTAAAACCACCATCCCCCATTAGCATCCCCTTTAGATTAATAATGCTGTGTATTATGTAAAACCTATTGTGCAAATTAAATATTAATATTATATATGTATAATAATTGTCAGTTTCTTTGTTTTTGCTCTGCAAATGAAAACAATTCCAAACAAAGCCACAACAGCACCAAGAGTTGTTTCCTTTCTGAATGAAAGCATTTTTTGAATAAAGTGAAGGATTCAATGACTCACTTATAAAGACAGTCATGTGTGCCGTTACTGAATGGATCAGTGTGTTTGAATGAAACATTTGACTAAACAAATCCATGACTCATTCATAAAGATGGTTGCTTGCTCTGTTTGGTAAACAGACTCTGAATGAATGTGTGTTTTGAATGAATCACTGAATAAATCAATCTTATGACTCACCCATAAGTCACTTATCGCCACCAATAGTGTACCCAAGTAATCCACAGAAAGAGTCATTAAAAATACTCTCTACTAATAAACACACTTACAGTCAGTCTGGAACGCACACCAAAGAGAACTCTTGAAACTTAGTCTCAGTCGACCAAAAAGATTCTATATTTGTAGGTCTTTTTTTTTATGGCACAAACAACAAAAACAATGAATTTTTTTTTTTTTTTTTTTTTTTTTTTTTGCAGTAACCTTAAAAAGAAATTACCATGACTGGTGTGGATGAGGGTAAATCTCGGTTTGACAAGTCATAAGGTGTTTATTACACACCCTATGATAATGCAAACACAAACTGGGGGTGGGAGTGGGGAATAAACCCCTTCATAAAACTTTAAAATGCCCTCAGCACCAGGAGCAATTTCTAACTTGTACTGTAGCCAGTCAAAAAAATAAATAAATAATAATAATAATAATAAAAATATGAAACAAGACCTCAATATATTCTTCTTTTTAGGAGAATTTTGTTGAAGTCTTCTGCTTCTAAGAATTTCCTCCTGAGACGACCAAAGTCTGCAATCATTACATACTTCCAACATCAAAGTATCTGGAATATGATCTCCACGTTGACTTAACAACTCTATACTTGTACTGCATGTCAAACAAATTCTAATTTGTCCAAGGGATTTTAGGAGAAATATCTGAGACAACATTGACACTATCTCTGAGCAATTTTATTTATTTATTTATTTATTTATTTATTTATTTATTTAGAATTTTTATTTATTTATTTATTTATTTATTTATTTATTTATTTATTTTATCTGGACATGAAGCCTCAGACCTATTGCAGAAACTGTAGCATTGACAGTAAAAAAGTTTCCCCACAAGTATGAAAGATCAATTATTAGTCCTCATAAGCATAAACTCGTGGAAACGAACTCATGCTTGGAAAGTGCTTTTCATTGGCCTTTCACCTTTGCTTTCTTGACGATATTAGTTAAGCTTCTTTAAAGAGATTATCCTTCCTCCTGGTGCACTGATGGGAATGATTCCAGGCAGGTTAGCAATGTGTGTGACTAGTGGCCCTGCGCTACTGGTGCCACAGCTTCGTGAACCAACATCCAAGACGAAATTCTCTGAAGTGATGACCATTGTGGAGTGTTGTGAACATTGCTCCTTCATGATCTGACCAAATAATGGGTGAAAAAAAAAAAAAAAAAAACTCACAACATCAACAATGTATGAAGTTGTAGCTGGCTAAACCAGAGCAAGACCTTCAGAGCAGTCAACTAAACCAAGCCATAGAAACCTCAGCAGATCTTACTCCCTTGATGTGTTTGCCTTTTTAAATGCCACATTTTCCAAGAGTTTGAGATCTTGACAATTAGATTTAAATGATCTGACAAAGATGTTCTTTATATTTAACATGCTAATGCATTCATTACTATAATAATGACAGGGAGGATAGGAACATGTGATTTACATGATTAAAAACAACCAAAATGATGGATAATCTTTTCCACCATCCAATAAAACAAAAGCTTTGATATTCAGACTGTCCCTTCTAGTTGTCATGATCATCTCTCTAGGCTAGTTCTTAACTGTTTTCATAAAAATAAAATTAAAATAATAATTAAACATGTATGTACTCACCACAGTGGTATAGTCTAACTCCACACAGATGCTACATGAAAGCAGACAGACGCTTGCTCAGACTCAATCTGCTGGTGTTACGAGTGACACACTAACACTGTCCCCTGCCCTGGGAGCCACTCCCCCAACAAACACACACACACAAACACATTTGACTTCCGACACCGGAGGAGGTACAGGGTTATTTCCGCATCAGGTGTTTTGAATCTAAATATAGAGCACTGAATCTTTAGTGACTCACAAACGAACTCAAACATACTTACTCATTGAAGAACAGCGTGGAAAGCTTGCCTAACGTGTGTGTAATGACATGAACAGGAAGGAAGCAGAAGATTACATTGGGAGGAACAAATATAAAGAGAGATAGAGCAGCCCGATGTAGAGATGTAGGTCTAGCATAGAAAGACAGATAATGGCGCATGAAGCAGCTCTCCGCGGTGAGATGGATTCCACATTATCCCAGTTCAAGTCATTTTAACCATAAGATGCTTATGGCTTACTGTCTCAGGAAAGGGGGTGGGGGGGGGGTGGATGTACAGGTTGAGATATCACAGTGAGGAGGGAAGAACCGTATCTGCCCTGATATTTTGCTAAGATTAAAATCCCTGTAAGCCGAATGGCTCCAGGAATCACTATTAAGTTGCTGTGATTATTTTCTCCTGTGGTATCATGAAAACAGAAGCTGTTCTAGCAGCTGATCTACAGTCCACTGAGTGGGAGAAATTTTGTGTCATGGCCTTGTTAGAGAGAGAGCTCCATGCTTATTTTCAGATAATGAGAGGGTGCACAGAGAGTTCAGGAATCTGTAAACCAGAATTCTACCCTGAATCACATGCCAAAAACATTCACAAATGCCTTCATCCTGCAGTAAACGTATACAGTCACAGCTTTATGGTGACCTGAAACAGATCTGTGATACACTTGTAATGTGTTCTCTGCAATGTGATTAATAAGAAAATATATTAATTCTGTGCATGATACACATTTTAAATATATCTTTATGCATGGTATGCTTGTAAACATATATACACATATATTAAAAATACTGGTCAGGAACTATTTAATACTACACACTACGTAAACATTTATTATTATTATTATTACTACTAATATATATCCTTCCACTGAACTTAACAGGGAAAGACACTGAAATTGGCAACACTTACCTATTTATGGTTAACAATGGCTTCTAAATTGTTATATGTCTATAATTACTGTAATATATTTGTATACTCAGTGGTAGAGCATTGTGTTAGCAGTGCAAAAGGTCGTGGGTTCGATTCCCAGGGAACACGTGTTAGGTAAAAAAATGTTAGCCTGAATGCACTGTAAGTCGCTTTGGATAAAAGTGTCTGCATAAATGTAATATATCTCAATTTAAGTTATGGATATTGGCACCATGATGTATTGTGATATTATAATAGTAGTCTGGATGCTTTACTACCAAAGCAACATAAACAAAATAAATAAATAAATAAATAAATAAATAAGACAATGAACCTTTCACAGTCTTTTCAGACTATTGCAATGTAACTTCAGTTAATTTCATTTCAGTTGAAACATTCACATAGAGCCAGACTCAATAGTTACGACAAACTTTTAAAGCATTCCACATTCCTGTTATTCTAAAAATTGCAAATATTCATGGTCAAGTTATAAATCATTTAGTAAAACCTTGAGATACACAAATCTGACATTAAGCGTTAATGATCAATCATTAAAAAAAATATATATATAATAAAACAGCACGACTTTTCATAGGTTTTTGTTATTATTATTATTTTATTATTATTATTATTTGTTTCCATTATGATGCCTCTAATTTATTTTAACTGTAGGTTTCACAGCCTTTGCTGCTAGTGTAGATTTGTGTAAATGTCAATTTATGATTTTATTTATTTCAAACATTTTATATTAGATTGTAATAATGAACAGTGTTAATTTCTGCTTCCCACAGGGTGTGTTTGTTTCATTTTAAAGCTATTAATGAAGGTTTTATTTTTCGTTATAGTTATTTTTATCTGTATGTAAAGTCACTGGAATGGTTCATTCCGTTTATTTATTAATGCTATTCATTTTTATGAGTTTCACATTATAATTCCAGTTATAATAATGAGGAGTGGCTACAACTTGCAAAGCTATGCATCTCATAGGGTGTGTTCATTTCATTTTAGAAGTATGTATTTATGTATTTATTTATTTATATATTGCGAATATACCTTTTGGGAAGGGAGGAATGTATTTATATAAGCCGGATGGGGTGTTATAATGGCAAAATATTATTCTCTAAAAATTTGCTTTTTAGATTGAAATAAACTGAATGTTTTATTTAAAAGACAAATTTAGTCAAACTAAACACTGGATTCACTAAATTCTGTCAGATTGAAGTAAAAAAGAGCCCTCTGTGTGTGTGGCTAGTAGCTGCATGCTTTCACACAGCAGTGGAGAATGGTGGCCTAAGGGTGATGGATGGCAGTGGTGCGGATTAGGAGCCGGATTAAAGCATTCATTCCATACCTTCTCAGAAAAAGGTTGTTGGGATCAACATCCTGTTATTTTATTTACCCTGTCACTCCCTCTGGCATGAGCCCTGTTCCAAAGAGCAGCATGGGATTCTAGGTCAAAAAGAGAGCACTGCTAGTGGCAAGGTTGAATTCCCAGCCTCAGACTCCACAATCCAGAAAAATTGAATGCTTAATTCATAATGAATGTGCATGTTACCATACAGGGTTTCTAAAGCCTGTAGTGAACTGGGGGCATCAGTAGCTGTGCATGTGTTAATTCTCTATCGCTCCAACAAAGGAAACTAACTTATAAAACTTTGTGATTATAGAAGGATGTTTGTCTGGTCAACAATCAGCTTATTAATAATAAAAGTAATATGTATTTATGTATTATTTATTTTTAAAAGAAGGAAAAGTGTCAAAAGAGTGAGAGAATTAGTCTTGTTGTTGTTGTAAAAAAGATGGCCAACCAGCAATAATAAGTCTTTGGTGAATCTTTTGGGAATTCCAATTGTTACTTCCTAATTTTGGTGACTTTACTATTAATCCAAAGTGTGTATGATAGAGTAGATGTGTCCTGGTGTTAACCATAGGCAAACAATCTAAGAACCTTACAAGTATATCATGACCCACAATGTCCTCAGCACACCAGCTTTAGTAAATGAGGCATGTACTGACAGATGATACCATTGTGTTTTTGAAGCATGGCTGAATGCAAATCTCTGTGTATGTGGGGCATTATGATGAACTCAACTTATTTATGTGCATTCGGTAACTCTAGACTTCATTGCAGTACATTTCTCATTAAAACAGAGGTAGGGCTTTAGAAGACAGATGGCATAGACATATGGGCTTTTAAAACATTGAATTGTAAACACGAAGCCATGGCCAGCATAGTGTCCTGCAGTTGCCCGAGCAGATAGAAACATTTTAAAATAAACACATGCAGTGGGCCATTTGGTCGGTGTGAGGATGTCATGCCAACTCCTAGAGAAATCCTTTAAAACGACTACTTATACGCACTAACGCATACTCGCAGATTCAGACAGACAAGTCGATGCAGGGCATGCGCTCATATACACTCGCTGGGGAGTGAAGGGGATGTTTGTGGAAATGAACCCTGCAAAAATAATGATTTTCATCCATTCCGAGAATCAAGCTGTGCTAATGTACTTATGTCTTGCGAAGAATCCTTCTCTGTCTCTTCATCTGTGGGCTGTGATGGCTTCTTTATTAAATTTTGTTGTGTTCAGGCTTTTTTCCCTATTTGGAATCCATCCAAATGCAACATGAGCCAACATCTAATGTTGAATGTATGTAAAAAGTTCTGTAGAATCAGCTAATCTGATAGAGAATGATCTTTCAGTTCAATCACTAGTCTGCCAGATTATCAGCATAAAGTCTAGTCCACTTTGTAGGTTATTGTGGCCAACTGCAGCCCACTTTAGTAATTTAAGGGGTCATCTAATTGACAAACAAAACAACCAACCACAATACACTTATTTTATGTGACATTTAGGGGTGGATAAATATGTAATAGATTATACTGTAATAACAGACCTGTGTGCAAGAGGTAACTTATTCAAATAATGGTATAGCAGTCCATGCATGGCTTTACAGGCAATTTACAAAGAAATTAGTGGAAAATGTGCACTGTAAAAAAAATATTTTTCTAAGTGTAAATGAAACAAATATTACTGAAGTAGGTTCTACACAAAAATACTATTTAATTCTTTCTACTTCAAAATTTCTGTTTAATAGAGTGTGTTACTTGCCATCTCTTTGTAATTAAATTTGCTAGCAATTTCAGAGTAAAAATAGTTTCTACGTCTTTTTTTTTTTCCCCAGTGTATGAATTGTCAGAATTCCCAAAATAATCCAAAAGTAACAAGTGTAATTTTATGTCATCAGGGTTTGATGTATGATGACTTTACTAAAGCTATGGGGGAAGTTACAGTGCATTTGACTATTCTATGTTTAATTATATAAATTCAGATTCAGTTCAAAAATGAATTACCGCTTAAAGACCCTAAATCCCTGTTTGTGAAACCACCTCATTGATCTGACCTATTTCAGCACCACAGACAGTGACATGCAGTACTGCAGGGAAATGTGTCTGTGGCTGGATGTACTGAATCAAGACTGGGAATGTTGACTGTGAGAATGTGGTTCAGTTTAATGCAACACCTACACAGCAAATTAACTGAAATAACCCTGAATGATGGTGATATGTCTTGCCTCTTCTACTTGCAAATGAGGAAACAGAAGGGCAAAGGGGAAGTTCCATATGAGCAATCTATAATAAGCCTCATTTTGAATAAAATTAAGAGTGATCACTTAGAAAAATGCATATCATGGTGAAATACCAGCATATACACTACTGTTAATATACAGTAGCATATACAGGGGAAGTTGTGGCCTAGTAGTTAGAGTACTTAACTCCAAACCCTAAGGTTGTTGGTTCGAGTCTCGGGCCGGCAATACCATGACTGAGGTGCCCTTGAGCGAGGCACTGAACCCCCAACTGCTCCCCGGGCGCCGCAGCATAAATGGCTGCCCACTGCTCCGGGTGTGTGTTCATGGTGTGTGTGTGTTCACTGCTGTGTGTGTGCACTTTGGATGGGTTAAATGCAGAGCACAAATTCTGAGTATGGTCACCATACTTGGCTGTATGTCACGTCACTGTCACAAAGTTTGAGGTAATTAAAGATTCTTTTAACGTTTTTGAGTCCATTATGATGACTAAGGCTGCATTTATTTGATCAAAAAGACAGCAAAAACAGTAATACTGTGAAATAACGTCTTCTATTTGTATTTATTTTTTTATTTTATATATAATTGGTTCCTGTGATAAATGTTACTTTTGCCCCTGGTTCAACCAATGGTGTGACTTTGGGGGAGGGGCTATCTGTTTGTCTAATCAATGAAAAAGAGTCAAGGAAGCCACCAATATGTTTGCAATTTTGCAAAACTGCACTCGTAAGCTTTAAGCTAAAATCTAGTGCCCTTAGAATATTAACATTATGAATAAAAAGGACAAGATTTTAGCATAGCTTTTCTTTATTTTCGGTTTAATTTTTTTAATATTTTTTCAGGTCTCTTTCCACATCAGCCTCAGGGATGTGTTCCACACTTTACAAAATGACTAAATGAAGCCAAGGGATGAGAATAACTGGAGTAAACAAAATGTGCCTTTGTAGAACATATTCTTCCTTGCTGCTCTCTGGAGCTGATTCCCATTTACTAGGTTACAAACAGAATAAAGAAGCAGCCCTCAGGAGCCCCTTTAAGCCTTGCAGACCCTATACCTCTGCTGCTGCCCACATCCTATAGCCTGAGAAGAAGAAAGAGACAAAAAAGTGTGGCAAAGGAGGAGGAATACTAAAAGAGAACAGGATGTGCTACACACAAACATGTACAGAATTGGTGTATTTTCTCTCATTACCCTATCGCTAAATGGGTGATAAGAAACCACACGAGAACACTATTTTTTTTTTCTCTGTGGAAGACACAAGACAATTGACTGTTAGGCATCTGTCTTGAATCTGTAATTTCCTTCTGCTTATGCTCATTTAGCCCAAGTATGCTCCTCTACAGCGTCAGCAGCAAGACCAATTCAAGCGCAAATGGGAGGAAAAGGGAGAAAAAAAAAGATTGTAACTGTATCTTCCAAGTTTTTCACAACCAAAAAGAGAGAAACTTAGTAATTCCCATCCACTAAAAAAAAAAAAGATGTTGAGTTCTATGAAACAATGGCCTCGTCAGCTGCTGGTGTTAAAGAATGAAACCCAGCCATCAGAGATGTGTCTTCACAGGCCATTGTGCTGAACTGTGATCTCCATCGATCTCCCTCTGTCTCCTGCTTTCATTTCCAGCAGATTAGAACTTCCCTCTTCACTGCTATACACAAAGACTGTATCACAGCTCACTGTATTGTAGAGGAGAATGGGGAGTGATTGTAACGGGGGATATTTTTTACGCTCAAAATGTCTTCAGTCACACTTAAGTTAGAGTGATGTCACTGTGTGTGTGTGTGTGTGTGTGTGTGTGGCGGGGGGGCATGCTCCTTATCTCATGTGAAGTGCTAAAAGCTCTGTCCTTTTCATGGGGAGCAACCAAAGGCTTCCTACAGCACTGAAAAGGGCACCAAAACCTGCTGGCAATTAACAAGCAGCACAGCTGATAAAGATAAAGACAGAGAGAAAGAGGGACTGGAGGAAAAAAAAAGAGAGAGAAAGAACAACAAAGAGGAACAGCGATAGAAAAAGAGAGTGGACCAGACTGATTCAACAGATGAAACAGGATGGGAACAGGGCGAATAAAGGCAAAATTGCCTCAGAGTGAAGAACTTCAAGGCCACAGGGAAGAGAAATGGAAGAAAGGAGAGCCGAGGGAGGGAGATCAGGGGGAGGTAAGGCAGCTGGAAGGAAAGGTGGCATTAAGATGAAAGAAAGCATGCAGAGATCAGTTCCACTTCAAACGAAGGTCAGGAAGCAAACCAGTGATGTACAGAGAGCAGAGAAAGAGTAAGAAGGATAATTAAGAGACAGAGTGAATATGGAAAGTGAAAGGCAATTGAGAGAGGAAAAACTCGATGTGAATATGTGTTTGAGTTTGTTAATATGTCAGCCTGTTTTATTACACATCTCTCTGGAATCTGTGGATTCTAAACGGTTAATATTAACATTCTTCTATCAAATATGTTGTGACATGGCCTGTAAACTGTACATTTGACCTTTGTCCATGGCAACCAGATTCCTACACTGTGTTAGTTTCATGTTTCTCATTGCTCTCTGCAGTATCTTTATTCTCACAAACACAGTAATTGTAACTTTAATATTTCAGTTACATTTATTTATATGCTTGGAACGGAGTGTTTTAAGTAAAAACATGGGATAAAGTAAATTCAGTCGCTCAATATCACTAAATAAACCCCTTCAGGAAGACACAAGACCAAGACCTGTCTATGAGGTTAACTGTACAGTATTATTTTATTTTATGCCCTATATATACACTGTAAAAAGTCCTTCAAGGGTGTTGTCTGTAGGAATTTATTTTAAAAAGTATATTTATTCCAATAAATTGATTCCCTTTTCTTTTTGAATTAATTTAAGTTTTACATAAGTAAAAAGTGTGAATGTTTTTGTAACTTATTATTACCTATCAAAAAAATGATTTTACTGACCTTCACAATAAATTGCTTCTACAAAACTCTATTTAAGTGTTTATATCCAAAGTAAAACGTCACGACCCGCCCACATGCTGCAGCAGAACAACGAGATCGTTGTCCGTTGTCACCTGTACCGGACCAGTTTCTTGATTTCTGTGTTTTTGAGGGTCTTATACAACGTGCAACCGATGTAAGTAACTATTTACATTCCAGAAAGTTAGGTTTTAGCCGAATGAGCACGCATTTATTGAACTATAAAATGTAAAAGCTTCGCCTGGTTTCAGACAGTAACATTAAGTTTGTCAGTTTTGCAGGCGCCGCATGAGGCCTTACCGAAGGTCTTGACATTAACATTAAAAGTTACGTTAACTGCTAGGTTTGTAGTCAGACCTGCAAACTTGTCTCTTTTCGGCGACAATCGCCGTTTTCTTGGTTAATTGGGTCATTTAACGTTACGTGAATTGAGTAGAACCGGGGTTTTTTTGGGGGTGTGGATTGCGCGGCAAAAACATCTACAATCCGAAGATGCTCGACTTTGAGCCAAATCTGCCCGAGCAGACGGATATTACTAAATCTCATCATCACACAGGCAACCACTTTGCGCATCTAAATCAGTGTTATGGTCTGGTTTTCAGTCTGAACGTCAAGTAACGTTAAATGCCTCGTCCGTTTGGAGATATGCGCGCGCAGTCAACGGAGGCTCGCACTGCCGTGCCAGGCGAAAGTATAAACAAGGCTTTAGGCAGTCATTCATGATGTGGGTAAGAAGTTAAATGTGACTGTTTACTAGGGTTGGGTACCAAACTCGGTACTTTTAAGGGCACCGACCGACGTACGCCTCTAGTGACAAAGACGTTGAAAATATATCTTTTGGACATAACTTTGCTTAGTGGGAATCATCTGATGATATAACTGTAAGAGTTGCATTTTCAGATACTTTTACTTAACCACACCTATGTGTTACCAGCTGAACCCCTCTCCCCTTTAAGGATTTAGGCCTTGGAGGTGACTTGTGTATGTGATGTAGTCTAGCAGGTTTGTTGTGTCAAGTGAGACTGTACTGAAAGTTGTACTATGAAGCCAGTTCAACAGGCTAAGCTTTCTGTGCAGGAGCTGGCTCGACCAAACTTAAAACCTTTTGTGAACTTTTAATGTGTGATTTTATTAAAGGCTTTTGAAGATCGTTCTCTGTTGCCACTTATTGTTCTGTTTATGTCTCATACAGGGAAAAACAGAGCAGTATCCACGAGGACTTGAAAATGAGCATAATGCAGATATATGTTTGCAGTGGGCATCATCATTGAGGGAATCCCAGTGCTTACTGATCTTGGAAATCTGGCCAGGGCATGTTGCCTGCTTCTGGGGATGACATATGCTCTGAACCCAGTAACCACCACAACTCTGCAAAACATTTGAGGTGTTCCAAAGACTTTTTGTGGGACTTGACACACTGCGCCCAAAACCTTCCTCCTGATTCATGACACTAAAAAACAAACTTCTGAGTTAGTTGGTCAAATGCCAGCCTCGCACTCATAAATGGCAATCTCATTGTGTTTTTCAGAGTTTTTCAGAAGATTGTTCTGAATGTTTAATTGTTAATTGTCTGCAGTTCAGAAGTTCTGTTATGTAAACCATTTTATGGTAAAATGTTTTAATACATACTAAGATGTACTGTGCACTTACGGATTGAAGCTGAAGTCAGTTATTTCGTGTCAGATGCCGTGATCCGGCCTCCCTGTGTTTTATTTTAATGTCCTTGTAAGGATATGTGTAAGATTTTTTTTTTTATGTTTTCTTTGCTTCACCACTCTTGCTCGGTGGGCAGTTTAACTGAGAAAAATGTGGTAGTCAAGCATAGACTTTTTCAGTTCCTGGATAAGCCCCCGGCTGCTGGGCACTTGAGCCCTTGACTCAGTTCTGTTATGTCAAATGCTGAGGTCAGAGGCCCTTTATTTTATTTCATTGTCAAATGTTTTAGTAGAATATGGCACAGATTGTACTTAAAACGTGTTCTTGTATTAGTTTATGTTTTAATACATATGAACTTAAGTGTGCACTTAAATCAGTCCTTTTATGTAAATCGCTCAGGTCAAGAGTCACTGTATTTTAATGTCAGTGTTGAGAGTACACAGATTGCACTTTGAAGGTGTTCCATGCTGCACTTAAAGATGAGGTCAGAAGTTTCTGTACTTTTTAATGTTAAAATGTTTACATTACCATTATTGTGTTACATTAACATTAAAATTGATTACAGAAAATTAGTTCACCCAATTGTTTGTAATAAACATTGGAATTGGAAACGAATACCTCTCTTTCCTTATTTATTAAAGTTATGGCAATGCTAACTAATTATTTCAAGTGGATTGAAGAAATAATTTTTCTAAATTAATGAGAGTAAATGAATTAATTAAAATCAAAAAGTTTAATTTTTTATTTTAAATGTTACTTATTTTAACTAAGTATGATTTGGTTAATATGCTGCTCTTTGTCACAATGGTTAAACTCAAATGTTTTGCTTAATCTTGTAGACTCTACTTGATTTTTTAGCATACCGTAAAATACATAATACTGATTTTTACCAACTCAAAATACCAAGAAGTTCACTAAACTTAGAAAAAGTAGTTGGAAAATGTTGCCTTAATTTTTTTGAGTTGAATTTAAGTAACAGTTTTTACAGTGTATATATATATATATATATATATATATATATATATATATATATATATATATATATATGCTTTTGATTTATTTTTTTTTTCTCCATAGGTGGAGTTTGACCCAACTCCAGGGTAAGGCTATATCCTTTCCTTATGTTAGTGTAATCTGTTAATGCACATACCCATCTTTTTGGCAAGTACCAGATAATGGGTGTCATGTCATAAAATAATTTTAATATGACCAAATTTGTAATAAATGTGATCACAAATAAATAAAAACATTGTAAGTTAGGCCTGTTTGTGACTATTTATTTTCCACGGTTAATCATACAGTGATACATAATATACAGAAAGCGAGCAAAGAACATAGGCTACATTATCAAAGAATATTATCAATGACTTCAGTATAGCGTGAGTTTAAGAACACTCTTAACACTCCCCGCTACAAACACTGAAGCTGTCTATAGACTGTATGATGGATGAATCACTTACTTACATCGGATGCATTGTACACATCTGCACTTTGTTGTTTATGATGAGAGAACAGAATTCAGTCAGCAAGTGTGCACATTGAAATAAACTATGGCGTTTCTGCGATGACTCATCTGAACACTTGGCCATTGCATCAGTATGCTCAACAGAAACATCTGTGATTGGTTAAAATGTGTAACACTTTAAAAACACTTGAAAAGAAATGTGATGCAACATTTAATTGCATGATGCAGATCTAAATTTAATGCCGCAATCTACACTCTTTTCATTTAATTTTGACTTTAATCTCGACAGCTGCAATAGATTTAGTTTATTTGTGCAGGGGCATTTTTGTCCAATTTGATAGCATTTTTCCCCAAGTACGTTTTAATTTCCAATCTGTGGCCAGAGGAATGCCTCGTCCTGCCTTACACATGCTCCAGGCTGTTACAGTAGGAATGATAGAATCATTATTAATTATTAGTTGATCTTGAGAGACTTTGAATAAATAGATTGGATAGTTTAACACAGAAATTTCTTAATTTCTGTCACCCTCCCAGGAATGCAAGATCATGCAAAATCAATTAGAAGTCATTGATATGTTGTCTTTCTCACCTCACTCTTCTTGTCAGTCAGCTCGACTCACACACCTCACGTGATAAATGACATCTGAATCCTGCTGATGATCAGTGACTGTTGTTCAGCCGCATTGAGCTAAAATAGCTATTTTAAATTGTAATACTATTTCACAATATTACTGTTGTCACTGCATTTTGATCAAATAAATTCAGCCTTGATGAGCATAGGCGATTTCTTCAACAAAATTAAATAAATCTTTCCAACCCTAAATATACGCTCTTGAAAAGACCATGTAATTTGTAGCAACTTTCCTGTAACTGCTTTCAGGTGTCGGTCAGCCAGACAGATCTAATTAAAAACCTAGTCTCCGCCTCAGACATCACGCCCACGGACTGTTGGCTAAACGTCTGATGTATATGGGACACAAAAGTGTCGCAGTCGTCATCAGATTGGTTGACATCTACAGGATTTCCGGGAGACGTGTGTGTTGCGTTCTTTAACGTTCTGTTCGGAAACAAAGATGCCGTGCCGCTAAACCCCCTCACAAAAGAAGAAAGCCGTAGTGTTTAAAACTGTGACGACCATCGCTTATTATTATCAACTAAACACTGGAGTTTCAAAAGTATGTGAAATATTTAAAGTTTGCGGCATAGAATCTTTAAAATACAGAGTTTTACACACCGGTCTGTTATTGTGGTGACATTTTCATGCCCCAAAACGTGACGCTGAACGAAACGAACTGTGATTGGTTGTTTGACATGTCGGTCAAACGGCCTCATGGGTGGGCCTTGGCCAGTGAAAGCTGACTAATAAAAATATGTTTGCCCCTCTAAGCTAATGAGCAAGGACCATTCATGAACAACATCAATACCCATTAGCCCCTGTAACTTCAACACTCTCTATTCACAAACATCAGCAGCACATGTCCTAACTGCACGCAGTCTGATCCTCCACATGCAAACAAATTCCACACAGATTCTCTCAAAACAAATTAAGTGGTAACATATACAGCGCGGACTGATTCTGATTGGAAGCCCCTTGCATCCATTCACACATGCAACAGCTGCACGGCCACACCTCTGTGAAAGCATTACTCAGCCACTGTGCACACATTCATATAGTACATCCATTATGTTATCATAATCAAAAGCAATGTGTTGCCTAGTGCCAAGGTTTTTTTTTTTTTTTTGCAGCTGTGATTAAAATGGCCCCATGGAGGTTTAGATTAGGTTGGAGGGATTAAATGTGATTTAATGTGATTGTGCAAGAGAAAAGCCCATGCAGGCAGTTGTGAGCTTTGGAAGAAAGAAAATAAAACATTAAAAAGGAAACTCTGGTAAGGTCATTCTGTACATAAAAGAGAATTTATGATTACAAGCTATGCACAGTGCAAAGTTCATGCAGACTCAGGCTTCTTTTTTTTTCTCTCTGTAAGTTCTGCAGGCTCTATAAGTTGTTGTTGTTGTTGTTTTTTAAGACTTTGCCGTCAAAAAACTTTTATGAATGCATAAAGGTAATAAGTTTATCATCAAAACTAGTTGTAAAGTCACCATTATTTATTTATTTATTTTATTTTATTATTATTTATTTATTTTTTGTTAATGAAAGAAGTCTCTTATGCTCACAAAGACTGCAATCATTTGATCAAAAATTTGTTATTCCTGTGATGCCAAGGCTGAATTTTCAGCAGCCATTACTCCGGTGATCAGTGTCACATAATCCTTTAGAAATCACTCTAATATGCTGATTTGGTGCTTGTTATATGTATTATTATCAATGTGGAAAGCATTTGTGCTGCTTAATATTTTTGTAGAAAAGTGATATATATTTTTTACAGGATTCTTTGAAGAACAGAAAGCTCAAAAGAACAGCATATATTTTAAATTACTGACCAAACAAAACTTTTGAACAAAAGTGTATAATTTATTAAAATTTAACATTTTGAAAAATTAATGTCTACTTGTAGTTAAAATAAATGGCTAATGTTTGTCTAATTGGATTTCATTATGTCAAAAACTTTCAAAAAAAAAAAAAGAAAGAAAGAAAGAAAGAAAGAAAGAAAGAAAGAAAGAAAGAAAGAAAGAAAGAAAGAAAGAAAGAAAGAAAGAAAGAAAGAAAGAATTAAATAAATAATTTTGAAATTGCTATTATTATTTTCACACATATCTCTGTTCTCTGGGACCCCGAACATAAAACCCGTATAATCAGTCTCAACAGGATATGAGGGGCAAAGTGCATGTAAAGACATGCAAATATTAAGAACAATTCTCTGCTGACACACTTCAGCTAACCGTGGAAATTGAACCTGCGTCAGAGAGTGATGGTGGCTTTGAATAAATTAATTCACTGAAAAAAGAAGATTGCACAATTTTTACTTGATTATGCACAGGCAAAGTGCAATAACTACAGTGAGCTGGAAGCAATTAGAAATCATTCTATTGTGGTACAGGAGACAACAATAAAAGAGGAGGCGAGAGAAAGATGATCGTAATCTTGAAAAGTCTGATGCTGGGAATTGTTTAAATGAACAGATAATTGCTTGAGCATGAAAAAAGTAGTGCCAGCACAAACAGATCTACATAAAAGACAAAAAATAAAAAATAAAATAAAATACACCTATGAAATCCAAAGCCTGTAATTTTCTCTTTTATACAGCAAGTATCAATCTCCCCCTTCAAGCATCTGAAAATGAATAAAGGGCAATGAATGTTGCTTCAATCCACTGGATGGGCTTTAGGAGTGATTTTGCCATGTTTTGGTTTATAATAGCGATAAAAATCTCGATATCTCGCCGCTTTTTAATCACACTAGCACATTCATCTCGGAATGATTTGGAATGTAATTTGGTGGGAGAGGTAATCAGGTTTTGCGTTAATTGACTTTACGGCCTACAGATAGAAGGGTTTTTCTGCTTCAGTAATTACCGCCCGCCATTCTCCCGTCTAGTCATTCTGCCTGTTGCCGTGCCGACCACCTCCCGGTGCGTATTAATGATACGTGAGGTGTGCTGTGCCAGTGGGGAGTTACACAAAAGGAAGTACTGGCGCAGTTTAGCGTGCAAGACACACGAGATTCCAACATTTCCACAGGTGCTTAACGCACAGGTACACTCTGTCGGCACAGCAGACGCAGCTGCCATCAAAATCAACAAAGTCTGCAGCATAGACAGCTTAATTGATTAAAACGGCAACGTTTTAGCATCTAGTTGGTGACCAAAGTTGCCGAAGGTCAAACTTTGCCAGCAATCTCTTTCACACATTGTCAATGAATGACTGTAACTCGCTGTCAGTGTGAAAGTATCTCCAGTGTAGACATGTGTCTCTCTGCCTTGCGTCTCTCTTTGTCCTTTTCTCTCTCACCTTATTTGTGATGCTTCAAAAACTCTTTTGTATCGCTCCTCCCTGATATAAACAGACTCAGAGCGCAGATGTTTTCCAACGCAAATACAAACAGAGCGTGAACTAGAATACATGCGGCATTCTCAAAGCTCCTAAATAAACAGGCACAAAGACGCAACCAAAGCATATCAACAGACAGAATTACGTCATCAAGAGCTCATGATGCAGTCAAAATAAAAATGGAAAGAAAAAAAAAACACTTTTGTTTGACATATTTGACATTTCTTTGTACATCTAAGCTGAGAGATGCTTTTTATGAGTTACACCAGTAGGGGGAGTAGTTTCAGAACTTGAAAGCACAACTAGCTGTAGATTGTGTTCGTGATACTCATTCACTTCATAGGGCACTACAGAGTGAAACAGACACAGCATGCAATTTCATAACCAGAGATCTCTCAGGAAAAGCAACATTGTTTTGATTTTTGAAGACAATATGGTAATAAACCTCCTGCCGTGACTGCTGTCAGGTTTTTGGATGTGATCGATTCACAAGACAATCAGATCATGAGATTGAAGGCATTGTGTTTTGAAAACTCAAGCTCTCACTTTAACGCATGAGGTGAGAAGAATGATGCAAATTTCAGCTCATTAATTCAATTAATGTAGTGTCAAAGACTTCATCAAAGGGACTTCTGATTATTAACAAGTCTGCAAATACAAACACTGATGTCAAAATGCTCTCAATTGGGTTGAGTAAATACAATATGAGATCTAAAATATGTTTGTGACAGTTGTGCAACAAACATTGTGCGTGTGGGGGGCTGCAGATGTGTGACTTACGGGTTTCCGTAGTCCCAGACAACACACTGAGGATCTGTTGTGCCCTGTGAGAAGAAAGAAAGAACGGCAGAACAAGTTAGGAATGACTGCAAAACAAGATAAACCAATTAGTGTTGCATAACAGAACAGCAGAAATGAATAACAATAAATACTGTACGTGTCTGTATGAAGTGATGGAGAACATATGTGAATTTTACTGATTTATTTAACAACATAATCAATCCAGGTGGCATCTGCAAACAAACAATTCCAGGCATTTATTTGAAACATATGTTTTTATAGTCAGAGACGTAACAAACTGTTTGTGAAATGTTTAGCTTCAGAAAAGTATATACCATATTTCTGCCACTTGGTTTAATGATTTGTTATATAATATAAATCTATTCATATATTTGAAGTGTCAAGAATTTGTCCAAATCTTGGGGGCCACTTTACATGTGTGCTGAATGCTAATTTTTTCTTGCAATTACTCTTAAATTATTACACAATAAATGAAAACAAGTATATATTTTTAATCATTGTAATTATTAATACAAATAAAAAAGTATGGTGTCAACATTAATAATAAAAGTTATTTTAAAGTGTAATAATATATTTTTTTAAAAGATGTAACCCTCCAAAATGTATGTTGTAATTGTCTTTTGTGTGACAGTGGCTTCTATTATCTAATTTTGATCACTGTGTTTTCCACAAAATAATGTCTTGGTTATTTTGTCAAATAAGTTAGTATAACAGTGGTATACCTACAGCTAATATTCCTACAAATTTTGAGCGATGAAGATGAACAATATTTCAGAAAGAAAACAATTATTTTTAGATTGTTCTCGAAATTTTGATATGGAAAAAGAACCAAAAAAAAAACAAAAAGTAAAGACTCTAGGTGAATCATTACAAAAAAAAAAAAAAAAACACCAACTCATTCTTGATCCATTGATTCGTGACAGTCTGCCCAGTGTGAGACTCTAATCAGGGTTCAGTGGTGCATGGTTGGATGAACAGCTCATTATTGATTCATAAGCGAATCAACTGGTGTAATTGACTAATTTGTCTCAGCTCAAGTTATGCCTATTATGTCTTTTTAGGAGGAGGAATCCCACATGGGATCTTATGACCTGAACAATAATCACTTCTGACCTTCAGGATTCCAACAGACTCCCACTAGTGCTGCCAGAATCAGAGGGAAATTATATGTTGTTATATGGTCTCAATGTGGTGGTAAACTTCCAATGAAAATAGATTCAGCCCGATACAGACACTATATAGAATTTTTAAACATGGCATTGCCCCCAAGTGGTTAAACAAGGGCACATACTGGAATGGATCAAATCACTGACTCACATTCTGACAGCTGACACAAAGTAAGTGTTTGAATGACAGATGGTTGACACACTCCACTCCACAATGGCCTGAGAGTGGTTTTCTGGACAGAATAACAGTCTGATCAGCCTAGAAACACTCAGGCAGATGTTTGCTAAGGCCAGTTTTAAGTGTCCAGTATGGACTCATGCCATTCGATTGACTCCAATGTACTTATCAGCACCACAGATTGATGGTACTCTCATTTATAATGGGAACAAATGACTGGAGCTGTTTTGTCATTGCAGGTGCTAAACAAAACCAACAAAACATGTAATTAAATACATCATTTCAATTTGACACTCAAATAACTGACAGCCGGATGCTTTGAACATCAGTGATCAATAACCAGTGTAGATGCCAGTACGCCCGTATTAAGACTGATGAATGGGGAGGATCACCAGCCAATGGCACAGCTGGAGTGCACTGCCTCCATTCCCAGCAGCCTCTGGGAGTCAGGATGGCTCAGGCAGGATGTCTTAGAGCAGCTGTCCACACGGAGAGGACAAGTCCCAACACAAAGCCTCAGATGCCCCGCTCTGTGTCCCAAACATCTGCGGCGGGGGCTCCGCTGGGCAATCTGGACACTGACCCCTGCCAAGGTCTTTCATACACAGATGGGACTCACCCAGGACCACGGCTGAGCAGGGCATGACCTAAGTACGGCGGGGGACGTGTGCATAGAAAACACTAATGAATCACATCCACTCCCGCATTTCCAAAACTCACGCCTCTATGGAGGAGATAGGAGGTAAAGGTTGCCATGACTACTAGGGGAACATCACAATGGCAGTGTTCTCCACGCAGCTGATTTCTGCACTGATGTACAATCCAATCTGCAGGTTTCACACATTTTGCATAAATCCTTGAGGGTATATTTTTATTACATTTTTTTTCCCACATAAAATATTGAGAGCCTTTATGTGCAGTACTTTATGTCCTGTGTATTTAGGGATTAAAGTGTTCTATTCTTAACAGAGGATTATTAATAGAGGGTCATTCTAACAGAACTGTATTTCGTGCCTGATTATGGTGTTCAAATAGACTCACTGTGCTAGAAGTCTGTGCTCACTATATCTCAGGCAAATTGTCACAATGAATAAAAGTTCACTGGTTAGCGATCATAACTAGTGGTACAGTTAGAACCAAAAGGGAGAATATAAGAATATATAAGAAGACAGAAATTATGGTGAATTGTGTGCAGCAGCAGAAACAGCCTTCCCTGGGTCATAATGCCCCTTCGGCAAAGCCTGTTTATTCATTTAGGGCAGGGGCAGGCAAGTTCGGGCCAAGAGAGCCACTTGCCTGCAGCGTTTAGCTCCAACCCTAATCAAGCACACCTGAATAAGTTAATCAATGTCTCAGGATTACCAAGGCTATAGACAGGTGAGGTTTTTTTCAGGGTTATTCTATTCTACAGGACAGCGGCTCTCTAGTACCAACCTTGCCTACCCCTGATTTAGAGGGTACTGTTGGCCTACTTGAAAATCACAAATATGAAACTTGTAAATTAAATATACAGTATACAGATATATTCATTAATGTGATATATATATATATATATATATATATATATAGACACATTTTTTTTTTTAAGAGATTATGGAAACTTAAAAGGAACTAAAAAAGATTTTCAGAATTTTTACAACTCTTTTGCTTTAGACCATCTAAACAGTGAAAAGTGAAAGTGACGTGACATACAGCCAAGTATGGTGACCCATACTCGGAATTCGTGCTCTGCTTTTAACCCATCCAAAGTGCACACACACAGCAGTGAACACACACACACCGTGAACACACACCCGGAGCAGTGGGCAGCCATTTATGCTGCGGCGCCCGGGGAGCAGTTGGGGGTTCGGTGCCTTGCTCAAGCGCACCTCAGTCATGGTATTGAAGGTGGAGAGAGCGCTGTACATTCACTCACCCCACCTACAATTCCTGCCGGCCCGAGACTAAAACTCGCAACCCTTGGGTTGCAAGTCCAACACTCTGACCGTTAGGCCACGACTTCCCCTATAACTGTTAAATCTTCAGATAACTGGCTGAAGGGGTAAAAATACAGGGATTGATTTATAGTTATTTTCAAAGCTTTAAATGCAGGCTACTCTTATTATAAAGCAAGAAAGTTTTTGTTAAAAACGAACCAAAATTAAAAATTATTTGTTTATAATCTCTGCACAGGAGAGACTTCCAAACAAAAGGAAATATATCGGTATCAGCATCGGTTATCGGCCAAAATGAGTTGAAAAATATTGACATATCGGATATCGGCAATATCATGCATCCCTAGATTAAAAGTATGGGGTCTGTAAGACTTTTAACAAAAATGTGCATCTTAGAATGATTTGTGACACTTAAGACTGGAGTTATGGCTGCTTAAAATTCAGCTTTGCCATCACAGGAATAAATTATATTTTATAATATATTAAAATGGAAAACATTTATTTTAAATTGTATTAATATTTCACAATATTACTGTTTTTACTGCATTTTGATCAAATAAATGCAGCATTGCTGAGCAGAAGAGACTTCTTTCATTAAAAAATAAATAAATAAATTAAAAAAAAGTTTGCCAACCCAAAACCTTTTGAACAGTATTGTTTAAGAAAATAAAACTGTTTCAGCTAGTCACCCAAGTGATTTAGTTAAGGAAAGGTACATCAAAAATATACTCATGTAATAGGCATATTTTGTTGGGGCATTTAATATTAAAGCCTGTTAAAATATAAATAAAAGTATAAATTACTTACATTGAGCAAAGGGGCAAGTTCTACTGAAACCAAGGGCTCGGTGGGCTTGGGTAAAGGACGTACCGTCACTGTCAGAATCTTCGAGCTGATCACGAATGGATCTCTGGGAGGAAGGAACACAGAGCGAGTTAGATCCAAAACGAACTCTATTTCAAATCTACCAATATGTATCAAGGCTGGGCAACATTCAGAAATTACACTTTTCTCAGCTGATTAGACATATTTCTCAAAACTAAGTTCAAAATTGCCAAAACAATTTACATAAAAACTGAATTTATTTTTTGCATTTTTTAGTTACATTTGTTGTTGATTTATTAAATAAAATACAGCAAATCATAATAATAATAATAATAATAATAATAATAATAATAATAATAATAATAATAAGTGGCATACAGTTCTGCACACTGTATGCCACATTAATTCCAGTTTGATTCAATTGAATTCTGAATGGCACACAACCCTGGCAGGTAATCCATGACAGAGCATGATACAATGGCTGAGTTCCACCGTTTGTGTGTGTGTGTGTGTGTGTTTTAAATCCATTGGCAGAGCTATTTTGGACCATCCTGCGCTATCTATTTTTGGTGTGTGAGGGTGTGTGTGTGTGTTATGAAAAAATATAAAACTTGTGTATACGTGGGAGTTGGGTCACAGGGAGTTACATTCTGTCACAAACAAATGGGGCAGGTTAGCCCCCCCTGGGGCAGCAAGAGCAAGAATGTGTGCTCTGCGCAGAAAATTAATGCGACACAAAGCAAAAGCAGACCAAAAACAAACAAATAGCCTTGATCCCATACATATTCAACGAGCTCTGTCACAATCAAGCACACTGAGTAGTAGTGACCTGGATACCCACGCCTCTAACACGCTCACAATAGAAAGAGACAGAACCAAACACAAGCAGCGGTTGTCGGCACACTCTTGGTTTCCTCGAGTTTAGGGCTCGGACATGTTCAGTGAGTTTGGACAGTGAACTACAGACCCCAGCAGGGCTTGAGTAGGAGAAGATATGTCTCTACATGCCCCCCAGTGTCAGCTCCATGAATCAGCCTAATTACACTTATCTCCTCTCTCTCAATACAGACAGGCTCTCAGTAGTGGCTGCACCGAGGGCAAAGGCAACACAGTTAACCAGAATATATAAAAATGTAGCCTCACACTTGCCCCCTTTTTTTTCCCTTACATTTGAGTATTAATTTGTATAAATAAATACATTTTTAAATGTAAATTGTATTTTTTTTTTAAACGACAATTCTACATTAATCACTTGTGTCTTTTTTAACTTTTAGTGTCCGTCTAGATGGCTGGTCCCAGTATAGGTCATAAACCCCGCCCTCTCCATGTAATCTAATGGGACGTGAGACAAACTAAATAATTAAATTTCACTTCAGATATGGTTTTTGTCACAAGCCTCTTACACGGCAATCAGCAGACAAAAATTGGACCAGTCAGACTGATTTAAAAAAGGGGCGTGTGTTTGCTGTCGACTCCGCGAGAGTGTGGGTGGGACGCGGCTCCACTTTGCTCTTTACTGCGCAGACTCTGGTCCTAAATCAGCGCAATATGGCCATGCCCCTTGGGACAATGGTGGCTTCACTTTTCTTCAATGGAAGTGAATGAAGGTGCGTTGTCCATCTTTTTTACAGTCTATGGTCCAGACTAATAATGTTCCCCTGTGTCAATCTCTGTGAGAACAGCTGAGTCAGTTTGATAAGGCTTTGGCTGTGTAACGGAAAATTTGAGGATTTAAGAGCCACATCCCTTGGCACAGCATCAGAATATCCATGGTATGGATCATGGGATTGACAGGTAGTGTAGGAACAGGAGGTATTCTAGGAATAGACAGCACTGTATGTCCATTTTAGGCTGCTGTTGTAAAATTAGAGCAGAAGACAGTGTGGGAGCACAATGAGCCTACGAAAGCTGGCAAACTTTACTGGATTAACCATCGCTAATCTTGTATGAAGTTATATGAACTGTTGACCTCCCATCAGAATGTAAAGGGTATGGTCAAGACCTTCAAATAAGCATCTTAGTCAAATAAGCTAATTTAGTTTTAATCTACACAGATTAAAACAGGCTTTATGATGTTCCACTTTCATTCTTTGGATCAATTTCAATTTTGATAATTGTCCATTGTCTCTGCCAGCTGGTGTCAATCATACACAGAGTAACAGAATGAGTGTCCTTGAAACAGCTTTCAAAAATGTATTAATACACACAAACACATGCATTCATACACACTGAACGACTCGACTTACTTTGGTGGGGGCATTATGAGGCCGAGGGTGCGGTACAGGATAGCTCCAATGACGAAATATGGTGTGTCATCTGATTCTATGAGATATAAAGGGTCATAGTGTCAAAACATAATACTTGAAACGTCCTGAATGTTTCAGATTAAAACTCCATCAATTGAATTGAACCATAAAAAGAAGGGAAAAGCTTTAAAAATGATGAAAAGAGAAAAAAAATCTTAAAACATCTGAGGATGTGTTTAAATATAAAAATGAATAATAATAATCAAATGTGTTGATTTAGAACAAAAAAAAATAATATTAATTTAATGAAAATGAAAAAGTTATGTGATCAAGTAATATACCTTAATCTAATTTCCTTACATTTTAAATGCACGGGAGTGTATTCATTTGAATAAACAAACAAACAAACATATTATATATATATATATATATATATATATATATATATATATATATATATATATATATATAAACAGATTATGGAAACTTAAATAAAAGGAACTACAAAAGATTTTTGCATTGCATGTGGCTGAAGGGGTAAAAATACAGTGATTGATTTATAGTTATTTTTAAAGATTTAAATGCAGGCTACTCTTATTATAAAGCAAGAAAGTTTTTGTTAAAAACAAACCAAAATTAAAAATTATTTGCTTATAATCTCTGCACAGGAGAGACTTTTTTTTTTGTTTTGTTTTTTGTTTTTTTTAAACAAAAGGAAATATATCGGTATCAGCATCGGTTATCAGCCAAAATGAGTTGAAAAATATTGAATTATCGGATATTGACAATACCATACATCCCCAGATTAAAAGTTTGGGGTCTGTAAGACTTTTTTTTTTTACTTTTTTTTTTTTTTTGAATAAATAAATAAATAAATAAATACCTATATTTTTCAATGATGCATAAAATTGATCAAAAGTAAAGACCTTTAGATTGTTATTTCAACTGAACACAACCATTGGTGACACTTTATTTTAAGGTGTACGTTACAAATGTTACTATTATAATAACAATTAATTATGCATAATTACAGGCAAGAAACCTAAAGCCAAATCCAAATCCTAATCCTAACCGTATAGTAAGTACATGTAGTTAATTAATATTACTCAGTACTTATATGTATAATTACACTGTAACAAGGACACCTTAAAATAAAGTGTAACCAGACCATTTTATGATCACAATATATGCAGCTCCAGTTGAAGGAACCAATAACACAAAGCACAATATAAAAGAAGGGCATTTAAGAAAACTCTTAGAGAGAGTCAGAACAAAGCCTGATATTTAAAAGACACAGAAAGGAGGGGATTCATAGAGATATGACCACCGTTTCTGTTCCCAGGCCATCTGTCCTCTCCTCCCTACTGGCTCCGTAGCCCTGTTTCAGCAGCACACATCTCCGTGCTTTTCATATCATTTGTTTTGTTCTCTCCTCTGCACGAGTGCCTTGCCTCCACATGAACCTCATCATCTGTTCTTTTCTGAGACACTATTTATCAAGGACCTCTTTTTTCTCCATCCCTCCTCACTCTCATCCAATTCTTCTTCTCCTCGAAACACTGTAGGCCTCCAAAGAGACTCCTCCCTGAGTAAATGCCATCATATTTCACTTATGGAGGACATGCTTTGGACACAAAGTGAAAGTGATACAGTAATAGGTGATGTAACGGGCCTAAAGTCCACATTTCATTGCTCTGTTGTTCTCATGCTGCACTGGAAGTCCTCGCAGCTATTCAAAGTTTATCCAGAGATGGAAAATGAGCATTTAGACCTGTTCTAAGGCACTTCAGAGGCTCTGATTTTACTACAAATTTCATGAAGAGAAACTCAGCCAAGCATGGCTGAATCACTGTTGCAATTTTCACTGACATTATGAAATTTAAGGTTTAATAATTTAGCTTGAATAGAGCTTGTTAAAATCTCAGAACACCATATGCATACTGTCTGATGCAAAATAATAAGTTTGAAACAAAGTACAAGTGGATAACGTGATCTCATTAGCATATTTGAATCCCTCCGAAGTTGTTTATGGTTTAGAACCTTAGAACATGTATTAAATATGTCTAACAGTTTTTTTTTTCTTTCTTTTTATAATATGTTTAACAAGATAACATGTTCATACATACATATATACATATATGCATACATACATATACATATATTCATATATATATATATATATATATATATATATACATATATTTATACATATAATTTTAATTTTGATTAAGTTCTTTGAAAATGACTTCATAAATAAATCTAAAACCTTTTTTTTCTTAATGTTTGTTCCTGTGTTATTTTAATATTATTTACATACTATGATATAATTTTTAAATATAATTTAGAATTTTAAAATTTTCAGTTTAATTTTAGTTTTAAAATGTAAAATAAAATAAAAGATTTAGTAATTGTGCTATTTGTTTGTCACATTTTATTAGCTTTTACATATATTTTTATTTCTTTATATTTTAACTTTACATCTATTTTATTAGTTTTAATAATGTTAGTACTTCAACTTAAAATCACTGTATTATATTAAGCAACACTTCTCTTTTTGAGTTAAGTTTCATCTTATATTTATATTTTAAAATTTATTTTTAACAGTTTATATTTTATAATCACTGATGTTTACACATCTAACATTAATAGTGGGCAGAAACTATGCTAGCTAGCATATATATATATATATATATATATATATATATATATATATATATATATATATATATATATATATATATATATATATACACACACACACACACATATATAATTATTATTTTTTTGTCTTTACCACAATTTTTTTTTTGTCATTAAATGATCCTATCAGACAGACACATTAATGGCAGTGCTATTTTAGACCATCATGCATTAAAAATAACTAAAATCAGCCAGTTTCACAGATAATTCAATGCCCAAAATCTCAAAAGACCAACAAAACAGACTCTTTTAGCTCAGTTTGCTGTCAAAGGATGAATAAAGGGAGGTGTGTATCTTCCCTTCACTAAGAACGGGGATGTCACAGGACAAGTGACGTGACTCATCCAGCAACACTGCAGTTCTATCAGACTCAGCAAATCAAATGCCAATCAGCTCCACAGCGCTTCTGCCAGCATCTTAAACTATGAGTTAATAGATGACAATCACACAACAAGACCTGTTGGTCTGGTCTGAATGGAGCCTGACTTCTATCTTCCCATCTATTCTCTGAGCTATCACTTCAACAATGCTATTTTGAGAAAGGGCCCTGATGAACCTTTCCTTCTTTCAATAGAAAACCATTCTGGACAAAGCTCAGCCCAGGGAGCCATCTTATCTCCGATGGCAGTGGGCAGAATGGGGAGTGTGTCGAGACGGGAAGTGTTTGTTATTTCCTGCTGGGTGGTCCTCCATCGGCAGGCAGGTCTGTAATGGTTTAGCCTGGAGTTGTTGAGACACTCGTCAAGACACTAGCAATAATGGTCATTTCTTTGATGTCCATTTGTTTCTTTCTCGTTTCATTCTGCACTCTCTTCAGCATTCAAACCAGCTCTTCCCTGCCCACATCCTGTGCTTTCATTCTCTCAGGCAGAATATCTTTCGAAGTCTGAGTGCGTGTCATGCTGGCAGATCACTATGATTTCATTGGCCCATTTATTCTTCCTATTCTCTCAACCATGTTCTCTGTCTCTTCCCAAACCACTGACTGATTGAATTCAGTTGTTCTCTACAGTCAACTAAACACGACTGTAGAGCTTAATGCTGCTCAGTATTGTACACACAGAGTTTGGTTATTTATCGCAGAACGGGAGTTCATCTGACCAGTACAAACAGAAAACCAACAATCAACAGCCATCTTGGTAAGATCATGCAGTTCAGTTCATTGCAGGAAATGGGCACACAATTACAGCTCCTGTCCTATTGAACGAGGCAAATCAACAATAAAATCAAAAGACTGGTGCTATAGAATTTTCTCATCTCATGCTGACAAAACCTTTTACAGGATGGTCTTATTAATACAGAGGCTGACACGGTTACAGAGAAAATATGAGATTAAAAAAAAAAAGGTTTAATTTAAATTTTTTTTTTTTTTTCAGTGTGTTCACTGGCAAAACACTTGGCTTTTGCATTCCCCTGAGAAACTTTGAATTTGCTCACAAAACTCTGAGTGTGATCGAAAACTGATAATAATAGTAATATGAGGTAGGAGGGAAAAAAACTATATATCAGTGCCTTTGTGAGCACATGCAAAATTTATTTTGGGAATGTGATACTTTGCAAATTAACACTATATCACTATTTCCCCTAAATATGCTCCATAAATACACATACAAGTTATGTTATAAATAAATTGTAGTGGAAAAATGTTTAGTTTCTTTAACTGAAAGACAAGACTTTCTGTTGTATGGACGCTACTGTATATGGAGCGTTTATTTTTGTTCCATTCTTTAACTCCTGTTTTGAAGTGAACTCAAGTACAATTCTGACCCAAAGGTTGCAGCCAGGTCTGAAAAAAAAAAAAAAAACAAAAAAAAAAAAAAAATTGCTTAATGCTAGTTATCTAGCTAGCTATAATAACTAAATAGCCATATTATTATATAAACTTATTAGTTTAAGCTTCTTAACTTTTAAAAGAAAGGTTCCCATTTCTCATATCTTTTGTTGTTGATGTTAGAGTTGCTCAAATTAAATCTCCTGGCACAAGTTCTGTCAGTCATACTGTAGAAGATTCATGCAGACAGACAAACTGTGACATGCACTTATCCTCAAAAGCCACAAACAAAACTACACAAGGTAAAAGAAAATATAATCCAGACTACATAAACATGGGAGCAATCAATAAGAAAATAGTCTCTGCTAACCACAAAGCATTCTGTGCAGTGAATTGTTGGCTGCCAAGAGCATGAAATCATCAAAACTCAGTTTAACAATTCAAACAATTTTGAAACTGTGTATGGTCGCTGGTAGATGTCCAATGAAAAGTCTGTTGAGCATCACTGATTTAGGTGACTCATTCCCGCATTTAAATGCAGCTGCAACACTGCAACTTGGCAGTGTGTACTTGTTCTAGGAGGGCTGACAAAAAATACAAAAATAAATAAATAAAAATCAGGAGAGTCGGGAGAAAGATGTTAAAGAATGTCAAATGTGGCAGGGAAGAGAGTCATATAACATGCTAGGACACCAGAGCAGTTCACATTAAGCAGCAGAACCCTGACTGGACAGTCAGACTCACTGCTGATACCAAAGGATCGCATTAATAACAATGATGGAGCTGCACGCAGAGATGCAATGCAACTCACATACTGTTACCACGAAAACAACATGATAATTGAAAACCCAATCAAAAGTGTATATTTACACATTGCACAACATTAGAAAATGTTGCAAGCTGGAATCAAACTTCCATTACCTGCAAGATCACTATCACTCAACATGTCGGAGTGCATGCACTAACATAACATATCCCATATCACTCACCATCAGAGGACAGGGTGAAGACTTCTTTGGGGATGAAGAGCTTGTCGTCTGCAGAACGTGCCCAATCTTTCATTCCTCTCCTTCCCTTCATGGGAAAGTTGATGTCACTGGAAACAGCCGAAACTGGTTCTCGCTGGATGGTGATTACTGACAGAACCAGAGAAAGACAGATTAACAGTCTTGAAAGTTCAAATATGAAATGCTTCACGGAAGTACTTTTAAGAGGTTTGCACTGCAGGACAACATGACATTTACTTGTGGCACTTTTGTGGATGCCATGGGAACTTACTAAGGTTGTTGGTGACGACCAGAAAGCTCTGGAATGGCTTTTGAGCCTCTCCAATTAGATGAATGAAGTCTTCCACAACTCGCATCAGTAACACAGAACCCGGAGAGACCTAAAAGGAAGATAAATTGATCAAAAGTGGCAGTGAAGATATTTATAATGTTACAAAAGGTTTCTATTTCAAATAAATGCTGTTCTTTTGAACTTTCTATTCATTTAAGAATTCTGGAGAAAAAAAAAAACTTTTTCAACCAAAATTAGCAGCACAACTGTTTTCAACACTGATGATAAGAAATGTTTCCTGAACACAAAATCAGCACATTAGAAGTGCTAAATGCAGCTTTGGTAAGCATAAGAGACCTCTTTCAAATACATTAAAAAGTCTTACCGGCCCCAAAAAAACGATAGTGTACATAATAACGCTCATAATTCCCAGAAAAAAACACTAAATGTCCATAAACTGTTTATTACAAAAAAACTAAACTTTGGCTAATAACTGTCAACAGTAAAAAGCTGTTTGTTACTGAGAAAACGCTAAATTCTGTCTTCAATAATTTTTCATTTTCAGTGCTATTTTTACAGCCAAATCGTGATAGTTTATGATGCAGCCGTGAAACTATGATGGAAAATAAGCATCCACGTGTGAGATGAGGCACAGTATACAGTATATCGTCATCCCTCCGCTCTGTCATGTTTATAAATTGGCAGCGGGTTTTAATTCATTAGTCCTTTGTTCCAGAAAGCAGCGTGCCACTTGCACATTTCACAGTGAAGTTCCATCTCTCAATCTAATTGGAATTTTACTCTTCCTTCCCGCATATTGAAAAAAAGCCATTTGTGATTGTCTGTGGAAGGTGGTGTTGCTTCGTGCCATAGTGGACTCCAATTTATAGAATATATACACTTTTGTTTTGTATTTGCTTTGAATTAATCCCAAATTAAACGTATTGTAATATGTGGCAGATGGTGATTTTATATGCATCCAGAGTAGATTGGTGTTCATTGTAGGTTTGAAATAAATAGGAGGGGAACTTACATCATTCTTTCCCAAACAGGCTTCTGGTATCTTTCACAAAATGACCTAATTTCCTTAGTCTGCTGAAAATACGCTAGTTGATAGAAATTCTTTATCTTGGAGGTTGAGTTTGGCTTCTGTGAAATATATGTATGCATATATTTCGGTATAATAGCAATTATAATAATTGAATGGACCTAATTGACTGTTTTCCCTGACAGGCAATCTTCTACATTAGCACAGTGAAGAAGACCGGTTGCCACGGACAACAGTCTCTACATGGTACTACCAAGGTACCATATGCAAAAAAAAAAAAAAAAAAAAAACATTATATTAATGTGCTATAGTGTAAAACAACATGTCACTACCACAATATTCCGACGTAAAAAGTACCAAAGTTCAGAAACAGTATTATATTCATATACCATCATATTTACATATTAAAATACTTTCTAGAAACCCCTGATATTATTATAATTTTTAGCAGACAAAAAAAAAAAACAAAAAAAAAAACAGCATAATCATAAAACCATGTCAACATGGTATCTGATGGAACTTTGAAATGTAACATGGTCCTTTTGAATGATTACCGCATTAATTTACTATTATTTTTATATGTTACTCCAAGTAAAGATACAGTGGATGTATTATCATGCATAATTCATGAAAACATTATTGCTTGGATTTATATTTATTCAGTATGTTAGCTAAAGCTTTCTCTGTTATTAATAGCTCTTGTTATGTGTCCAATCAGTAAGTGTCCAGATGGTGTGGCAAAGCGCTGTTACTGAAGGCCAACAAGGCTAAGGCAATCGCAAACACAAGAACACACATATACAGTACTGTACATTCACTAACAGACATACAGTATTAACAGTGAGAGGTTGTGATGCATGAGCCTGAACAGGTGTCATGTTTATGTAAAAATTATGCTACAGTTTTCAGAATCTCACTGTAACTGAAAAAGAAAACTAAAAAAAGTAATGGCTCAAAAATATACAGGTTCTGATAAAACAGAAATTGTGTACAGTACATACAGTCAAAATGAATTCAATATCGTCCCCATTTACTTTCCTTCATGCTCCTGCTCTTATTGTGATTGGTTAATTGGTCTAAGTTACTTGAAAGAGGAAAAAAAAAAAAAAAACTTTAATCAAAATGTAACACCTTGAGTTTCAGCTGTCACAGTCTACTGGATGATATTGCCAAGTGCTAAATGCAGTAGTTAAAGGTGCTGTATGTAAGATTTTGACTCTACTAAAGCATAAAAATACCATAATATGTTTGCAGATATTTAAGAAACATGATAAGTTAACATACTTGTTTATCTGGAAACAATACAGTCAGTTATTCTCCTTTGAAAATGTGCGTTCCCGGGCCGGTATGTCGATCTTTGTTTTGGTTTGTGAAACCCGCCCACTGGCAGTTTACCCAATTGTATTTCGGCACCCAGGGTTGCCAGTTGGCGGAAAATACAGCACATTTAATTTCATTCATTGTCAAGTGTGCTCGTTCCTGTTTGTGTCGTCAATCTGGCAACCTGCGTGTACGTCAAGTCTGAGGAGTGGCCAGGTGAAAATAACCCTCTTTAATATTTTGAATTTGGACTGCGATACCTAGTTCAACCACTCGGTGTCAATCCTACATACAGCACCTTTAAATAGTGATTGTTTAAAGGGGTCATATGATGCTGCTAAAAAGAACATTATTTTGTGTATTTGGTGTAATGAAATGTGTTTATGCGGTTTAAGGTTAAAAAAAAAAACACATTATTTTCCACATACTGTACATAATTGTTTCTCCTCTATGCCCCGCCTTCTGAAACGCGTCGATTTTCACAAGGCTCATCTCTCTGAAAAGCAACGTGTGCTGTGATTGGCCAAAATGCCTCAAGCATGTGACGGAAATGTTAAGTCTCATTACATATTGTGATGCCTTGTCCGGCTGGAGCGACGAGACAAAAACATAAAACCCATTATAAACATGATATAAACATGAGTTCTAGTCGTGTTTTCTTTTGGAAGGCAAAAACAAAGTAGTTTTGCTTTCTCAGTGAAACAGCGTCACACACCGCGGCCTTGAGTGAGCAGAGGCCAGAGGCCTAGAGTTGAACGGCTTGAATGAGCAGAGGCGGGCGGCTTGAGAACGGTCCAGCAAGCGGATTCTACGAAGGAGCGTACCTTGTGCTTGCTGCAACCACATGTGACTCTTTTGGAAGGCCAAACAAAGTAGTTTCGCTTTCACAGTGAAACACACAGCGTCTATACTACATGGCACCGGCGGCAACAACAGTACTACAACGAGAATAAAAGGTACGCCTTCTTTCTTTACATGAACATCTGGGCAGCGTTATGCAAATCTTCCCACATACTGACGTAGATATGTGGGGACGTGTAAGAACGAGTCGTTTCAGGGGGGCGTGGACGAGTCTCAACTTTTATAAAGAATATCTCTTTGGATTTGAGACTTTAGTCTTTGCAACTTCACAGATCTTCTTTATTCACCAAGAGCTTGTTACACTCCAAAGAGAAAAGAAAATTTGAAATCGCATCATATGACCCCTTTAAGCAAACTTCACTATCCAATCCGTCCCAGAAACTGTATACAGTATAGTACTGCTGACAATTATTACTGCTGATTTTTAAATTAAATTTAGTTTTTTTTTTTTTTTTTTTGCTCAGCAAGGATGCAATAAATTAATTAAAAGTGGCAATAAAAAAAAAAAATGCACAATGCTCCAAAATATTTATATTCTATTTATTTGTTTTCATCAAAGAATACTGGGAAAAAATGCATCACGGTTTCCACAAAAATATCAACACTGATAAAAATAGGAGATGTTTCTTGACCTGCAATCAGCTTGTAAATTTAGCTTTGCCATTTTACAACAGGAAACAGTACTAAGTACTACTACTACTACTAATAATAAAAAATATTTTGTAAATATCTTAAACATCTTACCCCAAACTTTTGAACGGTATAGTGTATATAAACAAATTAAAGTCAAGTGCTGCCCTAATATCCTTTTTTATAATGTGACAATGAAATTGAAAGATAAGTCACATTTTGGTAAAATAAATAAAAGTGAAACGTTTTGTAAAAGCAATACACATCATTCAAAACCTTCACCAACTTTTTTTCCACTGACCCTATCTGTCATTGCTGTATAAATGGCTTACTTGTAGTTTTACACTGGGAAAGAAGAAAGTATTTTAAAATAAAAAAAGACACAATTCCCCTTTAATATTCTGGCAGACAGAATGAGTATTGAGGGGACATGGTGAACACTCCAGCAGGCTCACGGGAGAAGATGATTATTTACAGAGCGGGGAGAGCAGGAGGTGTGTCAAAGATTTGCCTGCTCAACTGTGCTTTAACACCAAAATCTGGCTCAGTCACGCTGAGCTAAGCACCTGGCGCCCGCATACGTACACAAATATAAATGTTCACTGGAGTCACGAGCATGTGCTGCACAGACTTTGCACCGTATGTGACCATTAGTCACCATTACCTCCACACACCCCATGTCTATCATTTCTAAAAAGTACGAACTACACTTGCACATGTATGAATGAACCTTAATACGTTTACACAGGAAATGACATCAGTGACTACAGTGCACTGCAAAGGCTGCAAAATGCATTATGGGAGCAGAAATGCTCCCCTTTTAGCGTAGCAATGGCACAGTTGTGAGTCATAATGTCACAGTCTTTTATTTTGATAACTAATACTGGCATATTTTGGAAGGTCAGCAGGGTGATGTTTCCTGTGTATTTGCTAAGATTTTTGAAGGTTTTTGAAAGAAGAAAACTTTTCTATTATAACATTTTAAAGTGTAATTTATTCCTGTCTTTACTCCAGTCTTCAGTGTCACATGATCCTTTCAGAAATAACTGTAAAATTCTGATTTGGTGCTCAAAAGACATTTGCTGAAAACAACTGTTCGTGTTTTTTTTTTTTTTTTTTTTTGTGGAAACTGTGATACCTTTTTTCTGGGATTCGTTGATAAATAAAAAGTTCATTGTACAGCATTAAAAAAAAAAAAAAAAAAAAACTTTTAAAATATTTATTTCAGTCAATCAATCAATCAATCAATCAATCTCACCCTTAACCTTTGAACAGTAGCATACGTTTATGGGACTTTTTTTTTTTCACTTAAATCCCTTAAAGTAATAGCACACCTCTCCTCAAGTCACATGACTTAAGGAATCAAACATGTACATAGCACAAACAGTTACATGTGACAGGTTTGTTTAAATCCCCACCTCTAAATTTGAGCAATAATAATATTTTTGCCTTAGCAAGCTCAACTACAAATTGGCCCCCCAAAAATAAGACTTATTTAAGCATATTTTGCTCTTCCACCTATAAAGATTGAAACAAGAATGCATGTATTTGGCAATCCTGGCATGATGCACACTACAACTCTGGACTGTAAAGCGTAAGCATGCCATAAATGGTCAGTTATTTGACATTACCAGAAAAGTGTATGCTCTTGAGTGAGTCAGAATATGATCTCCTGCAGTTAGTTTAGGCCTCAGGGCATGAGTAGGTCTTCACCAAAAAAATAAAAATAATAATAAATAAAAAATCTTCATGGATGGATGAGTTGAGGAAAGTTTATTACCATGCAATATGGCCTGGCTTGACATCGAAGTCACCATGGACCTCACTGCACAGAATCTAAAGTCAAATAGTGTCTAATGGAGCGGTGTAATGCAAAGAGGCAGCTCTAACAGCACATCCCTTTCCCAACACACTTCCAAAGCCAGTCTGATTACATCTGTTGTTAATCTGTGAGATCAGACCTGGCTTTGATGACACAGCTCTGTCTGAGGGCGAAATTAAAATGGCACAGATATGAACAGTTTTGCCAGGGGTGAGGAAGGACATTTTACCTGGTGAGCATCTTCCCACTTCTCAAGGTTTTCAATGTCCAACATTAAGCTAACGATCTGGAAGAATTTCTGAAAAAGAAGAAAAAAGACAAAAAGATGGAAATTGTGTGTTGAGAGAAAGAATAAGAATGGAGAAACACACACACACACACACACACACACACACACACACACATATAAAACATCTGGTTTTAAATGTTTTTGTTTTAGATATATTAAAACAATTGTTATTTCTCTTGTTTAGCACTTTTTATTATGAAGTTGAAATGGGGAACAAGATATGTAATTCTGAAGTTGACATGTCAAGCATTGATCTACAAATTTATAATATACATGGCATTGTACAGATTCATATTAAGCCTGCATAGAGTAAACATACTTTTTTTTCTATTTAAGTCTACAAAAGAGCTTAAAAAGGTCTTAAAAATCTGTGCAAACAGTGAAAACATCAAAAGAAATATTGCCTGGTCACAGTGTTTGTCATCTACCCATTTATTACTTGTACCTTTACACACCCACAGGCAAATACACACCTGCACGTCGTCAGGAGCTGGGATGTAGGTTGCTCGCTTGAAGGTGTCCGTCACATTTCGGAGAATCTCCACAGAGAATAAGAGGTCGCCGCTATAATAATCCTTACGGGACATTAACTCCAGGAGACTCCTCACGATCTGAGACATGCCCTCCCCTGCCAGGGTCCTCTGACCCTTCGCAAGATGTTCTCGCAACTACAGGGGAAGAAAAAAAACACGCTTTTATGCACAGACACTGATAAATAAAACTCAATAATAACCACATAAGCACGAAGTTGCACCCGGGGTTTATAAATAAAACCAGAGAGATAAACTCCAGCTCCCAAATTAAATCAGCAGACCAATTTTGGAATTGTTTATGCATTTTCTCCACCGATTTTAAAGGAAAATTCTGTGGAATTATGTTTATTTAAATATGGTAATGTATGCCAAACTATTTGTAGTTAAAAGAATAATTAATAAGCTAAAATATATGAACAAGCATGGAGAAGGATGTGAAGAAAAGTGTAGCTTTGTGTACCCGTATGGGCTTAAAATGCACTAATATACTTTAATTTCATTCACTTAAAACAATCTTAATAAATAAACTAACTTAAAAAGAGAATAAATAAGCACACTGAAATGTAGAGACAGATTTAAAGGTAAGCCACAAAAAGGAAGTGAAGAAGAACATGCTGGCTTTGAAGCTGAAACAATATTGATCCGGGTCTGGAGCAAAGCGAAAGCAGTTTGAAGGTATCGACAGCCGCCTTAATCTACTTCCCATCTACAGTTAACCAAGGTGTGAGCATAACAAAGTGAAAACAACTTCTCCCTTAGTGAATCAACTAGCAGAGTTCTTGTTTGTGGTCGAACGTCAGTAGATGAAGTGTTGACAGTCTAATGACAGTACTGTGAGTGCAGGAGGTGGCAGACAATGGCAATCAAAGTTAATTAAGCACTATCTGATTATAATGAGGGGTTAGTGGACAGGTTAACAGCGCAATCAACCCCGTCAAATTACGCCTTGGTTGAGACAGAATTAAAACCTATTCAGCATTATAAACTCAAAGTCAAAGGTTGTGGCTGAGGAATTAGAAAGAGTGCGTGAAGGCAGGATGTTAAATCTGTTAGAAAGTAATTAATCATTATCAAAACACGAGGTCTCACAACAAGCGACAGAAAGTACATAATCGATATGAAAGCTGTGAGACTGGTGAAGTTTCTTTTCAAACATTTATGGTAGGGACTAGCTCAAATGAAGCTTCTCCAAGTAGTGGTTTTCATTTTCTTTGTGTGTGTTATAATGAGTAGGGATCCGACAATGGAATTGACTCTTTTTAACGTTTTGCTGAGTGGTCACTGCAGTTATTATCATTTGCAAAAAGTGACAGCAGCAATGTTCTCTCCAGCACACATGGAACTTTAAACAAACTCCAATCTATTGCTTTTCTATGGCTTGTTATCCACTGTAGTGAATCCACCAAAAATGCAAACAAATGCGTCCCTGCTTCATGCATTCATTAATGTACAGCTACAAATCTGGCATATTAAAGTTTTATTACTTAATATTCAGCTGCTCATCCATGCTGAGCTCATGCCATCTACTGAGCTACAAAACTCAGGGTCTGACAGTAGCAGATGGAAGTTATCAAATACAATGTCACAAGTTCAGTTGAGCAACTGAATTAGTCAGCAACTATGATGACGCCCTTTAATCACTGTGCAAACTGCATTCACCAATCTTTTTGACTTGTTTTCCATTAAAAATATCCATGTATCCTCAATAAATAAATAAATAAATTATATATATAAAATAAAGAAATAAATTATACATTTATTTAAAAATAAAATTATAAAATTACAACATAAAAATTAAAATAACTAAATACATAAATAAATGCACTTAAAAGCAAAATTTTATATATTTGTATATATAAGTTGTATGTATATACAAGAGTATATATTTTTAATACCAAATATTAGTTTAATTTATTTATCAATATAATAATAATAATAATAATAATAATAATACATAGTATTCTACTTATTATTATTATAGCAAAGTTATATTAATATTATTACTAATGCTAGTAGTAGTAGCATAATTAGAATTATTATAATTAATAATAATAATAAATTGTGTATTTTAATTATTTAATATAACACCAATTAACAACAACATATCCTCACCATCATCATCAATACTACTACTACTACTACTAATAATAATAATCCTAAGAAAAATAAAAACAAGATTTGTAAAACTTAAAACAAAGTTTGATAATAAAAATACATTTAAATTCAAAACTCTCTGAAAACAAGTCATATTTTCTCATAATATGCATGAGAAGATGGCTATACTCTAATACAGACCTGATTTCAAGAAAAATCACACAAACTATTTATCAAAACAGTAAAAGATTGTAAAATAACGTGCATAAACAAATTAGTATTCATAATCTAAGTTTTCCCCATCTTGTGATATCACAGCACGTCATTATCATCTATGTACTTACAGATAAATGTAAATATCTATATTCGAGTGAGACACATCGGGCGAAGCTCGGAGGACCCCAGTAAGCAACTCCATTAGCGTCCAGCAAACAACGACGACTAGCAGATCCTACAGGGAGAGGAAAGAAAAAACAGATCATTATCACCGTCGGGCACAAGCAATAACAACATGTGAAGGTTTGACAGACACCTACTGTGATGTTCACACGCTTCATAAAAAAGATTTCCCTGGGATGCGGTATTCGATAATTTCTGGGATAATGTCTGTTTTGTATGTCATTTTACACAGTTGTAAACTCAGTTCTGCTTAAAATTTCTGCTACTTGCATCATTCAGATCACGGCCAAAAAGACACAACTGAGGCCTCACCCCCTGGTATCCTCGCTAGGATAAAAACATGCCTGAAAATCACATGGGGAACGCAGGCAGACGTAAAAATGTAGCCCGGAAAAGTCAAGCAAAACGCTCTCTGCAGGAATTGTTTTTTCTTTTGGGGGTTATCGTTCATGACAGTCCGTGCTGCTTGGGATGTGGAGTTGATATAGATTACAGCTCGCCGTTGACCCCATTCAACACTCTGCTCTGTGCTCCCACTTCAAAGACATCATTTATTAGGGCTTTCTGTTCTTATTAGGTAAAAATCACTGAGTGCCTTGGGTGTCTTTCTCCACTAGTATCTGAGAATTATTGCACGCTGTATACTCAGAGGGCTTAAATAACCCCAAAAAACTCTCCCACTGCGATAGGAAGAGTTAGAACCACTTGAGCCAATCTGAAGAGTGCAGAATACTCAATATATAACATTCACAAAACATGAATGTCATGTTGTACAAAACGACAACATGTCAGTCTGTGACATTAAATCTACAGTCTCTCAAAGTAAGAAATATGATTTTTGTTGGGTCCCAATGTAAGCTCTGCAGCAATGTCTGGCATTTTAATCCACCAAAATCTGACTTGATATCATTGTTACAGTATATTAACTTTCTGTGGCAGCATATATTGGGCTGTAAATATTCTCATTAAGTTCCCTCTTATACGCCACTAATTCATCTCAATGGGCTTAAGAACTGAATGCTGATGAACTGTGTGGAAACCAACTTATTTTGAGCATGTTGTGCGATGTAGATTTTGGAAGCTGCACCGATTGCACCGTTGATGGAGTTTTATAATGTAGTTTAACCAATCATAAAATCTGTTAATAAAGCTGCATGTCAGAGTGAAAAAAGAAACAAATGTATCAGAGGCTGCATGAGATATGGTGTCTTTGGCTATGGCCAAAACAACATTAGATGTGATGTAGGCGGTGGCGTACACTCTGAAGCTAATCATGCTCAGATCATTATCTTTTCTTGAGTGGTTTTAATTTACTACTAATTTGTCACATAGCTGGCATTTTTATCCAGAGCAATGTACTAAAGACTTTTAAGAAGAACAGTCATCCTTGAGCAAGCTGGGTTTTGGCTAAAGGGCACAATGGTCATGGACTGGTCTTTACACAGAACCTGCAAACTTTCGAATTAATGGCCTAGATAGAGACTAAACCAGCTATTTCTAAATCAAGAAGAAGGTTAATCAAATAAATTGGCATTTAACTGACATAATCAATGAATGATGACTTAAATGACAAATTCATAAATTGTAATTATCTGTGGGTTTTATTCAGTTGATTTGGACCATAACAGCCAAAGAAACTATGAACTGTCATTTAGATCTGCCTCAAAATATTAAACATTTTGTTCCATGGAAGGAAAAGTCATGGGTTGGAATAACATGAGGGTAAGCCATCTTCGGGTGAACTATCATTTTAATATTTCATATTTCTTAAATGACTCCAACAGACCTTAAGTGGTGAGTGGAGAGAATGTGTGCAAAGACGTACCAGTGGCATTTGATGGACACTTGTTGTATACTGTCTCTCCAGCTGAGGCTCTCTTCCATGTCATGGCTACTTGGTACTCATCCTTACATATTTCATGAGGTGCTGCACACAGTATGAATCAAAAATGTAGATTAGGCAGAAAAAAAGACTAGGGAACATGTCCAAACTGGCATTAAATATAAAGCCCATTTAGGATTGATTGATTGCTCTCACATACATACATGCATATGCGTGCACATTTATACATACATACATACATAAATAAAAAATAAAAATAAAAATAAAAATAAAAATAAAAATAAAAATAAAAATAAAAATAAAAATAAATAAATAAATAAATAAATAAATAAATAAATAAATAAATAAAAACTGTTTTCAGTTTTTATGTCTTTTTGTCAGTACAAATATCTAAAAAATCCTTTAAAAAGGATCAATTTTACCTCAAAAGCAAAAATGTTTACAATTTTTGTCTTGCTTATTTATCTTGAATTAAGTTTATTTTTCTTACCCATTGGCAAACAGATTTGTCTTGTTTTACTTATAAATTTGATAAAGTTTATGTCTCTAGATTTTTCACTGAAACAAGGACAAAAAATACTGATTAAGAAAATGAGTTTTTGCAGCGCACAAAGCAGACTCTGTGAAGATCAGTGACTAGAACAACACACATCTCTCTCCAACTTTCATTCAAAAGCTTCTTCTGAGCAGAGAACAACCCAGGGGTGAGATACAGAAGGGTACTGGTTGAAAGCTAAAAGAGACGGAGAAGAGAATCCTACTCTTTTCATCTAAACATAATACACCCCGACAAAGCTATCGGACAGATTTTTGTCTTCAAGTTTCTGGCGCCATCAAAGCCCTGTGCCCGATAAAAGCTCTGTGGCAATGTCTGACATTTATTTAATCTATAGCCTCCCAAAGCTGCAGTCAACGGCATGTTTATTAATATCTGCTGTTTGCTGTGCTGCTTGACATGCTGACAAATCACACATAGCAGCACTTTGAACAATTCCCTTCTGTCAAGAATGACCCGTCTCAATTAAAAGAGAGAAGAAATGGAAACAAAGGAGAAGAGAGAATGTTAGATATAGAAGAAGAAAGAGAAAATGAGGGAGAGAGGCCTAATACACTGATTGAAAAGGGAAAAAGGGACAGAGACAAAAGCAAAGGGCACTTCTTACAAATAGGGTACAAATTAGGGTCTGAAAGTGATGTTTTTTAAGCATTCAGTGAACGGTTCATAATATGTTGATTATCAACCTCAGAAGACCACGCTTCATGTTCATTGAGCTATTTTGTTTTCTGTTTATTTTATTTTAAGGTGTGCAATTTATTTAAGCCTGTTACCAAACAACAAAAAGCTTAAAATCCTGATTTGATGGATTTTGATATTTTATATAAAAAAAATAAATAAATAAAAATACGGAAATAAAAAATACGGAAATAAAAAATTATCAATTCAACAGATTAAGTCAAAAATAATAATGGATAATTACTAGATATTAGACAATCAAGTTTGTCAAGGTAGAACAGACCAAATTCCAAGATTTCATGGTGTGATGATGCTTAAAACATTTTTGTGTATTTTATCTTGGATAATATTTTCTATATTTTTTTATTTTATTTGATTTTTTATTTATTTTTTAAAGAAATTAATACTTTTATTTAGCAAGAACACATTAAGCTTCTCAAAAGTGACAAAAAAATATATAATTAATATGAATTAATATTTAATTCATAAAAAAAAAAAAAAAAAAAATCATGGAACAACAATTTCTCCCTTCATGGAAAGTGCCATACAACTTCACAGATGTTTGAGGCAGACTTATAATTGGCTTTGAGAGTGAATTGAAATGTATAGGAAATCAGAGAAAAAAAAAAAAAACAGAGGAGAACAGAAGAAAAAGAGAGATACAATAAATTAAAGACATGCTTTGATCATAAACACACACCTGGGCACTTCTTGTCATTGCAGGAGCGTACTTCCTCTCCAGAGCCTTCACAAGGGTAACCCTGGATTCCCGTGCCTTCACACATACGGAACCGCCGCTGCCAACCCGAGTCACAGGTCTTGGAGCACAAGCTCCAGTGATTCCAAGCACCCCAGTTCCCTCCACCTACACATGAGGAAAGAAAATGAGGAACAAGAGATACAATTAGGGAGTAATTGTTGACCATCTACACAATGCAGTTTTGACACTCTGGACAAGAACACTAGAATCCCAGTGCTGTTGCACTGTTTATCAGCACTCTTGGAACCAGGGTTATTATAGATAACTAGAACTAAAAATCTAAAAATGAATAAATAAATAAACTTATTTTATTTTAGCTAGTTCCCTAAGCAATATTTCTCATTTTCATTCAATATTAGTTGAATTAAGTTGAAAAACTAAAATAATTAAAACTAAGAAAATACCTAATAAAATAAAAACTACATAGATATATTTTTAAATTTAAATAAATAAATACAATTACTAAAAGTTTAACAAAAAATTATATTGAAAGCTGAAAATATAAAATCTGATATAACTGCAATAGCATATCATGATTCTGTTCACTGTTCAGCCAGTCATATTTGAGGACTGGCATTAACTGTTGTGTAAAACATGAAAAAACAAAAACAAAAAAAAAAACACTTAAAAGTGAAGTGACAACCATATTTAGCTGCAGTGTGAATGTGTTCATAAAGCACCTGCATGAAGCTAATTTGCACTTATTAATTATTATCAGGGGTGCTAACTGGCATATGCTGACACAGCAGCATATCTGTGGAACAAGATGAGCGGTGCAGACCGGTAAGTCTCTGCAGTTTGGTACCACAGACAATTCAGAGCATTCACTGCGATTAATTAGACCATGACAGCAAAACAAATTGCAGCTGTGCACATAATCTTCCTGTCAATTTAAGACTGTAAGGCCACCAGAGAGAAACTTACCCCCACAAGATGGGTTGGTGCACTCACGAGTTTCCGCATGTGGCCCCTTACACTCTGCCCAGCCATGAACTGACACGCTGCAACGCCGCTGCCTCTGCTGAGTGCCGGAGCCGCAGGAAACAGAGCACTGAGACCAGGCAGCCCAGTCCAACCACTGCCCCTCCACTGCAAACACAACCACAGGGAGACGGAGAGAGAGAGAAGCGGAGGTGAGAACAGAATAAGACAGTATAGAAGCGGAGGAAGGACAGGAAAGAGAAGGACATAGAAGTGAGGCACAGAAACATACAGGAAACCAGCGGTCAGAGGTACGGACAGAGAGACGGGGTACAGCAAGGGGTCTGTGTTTGTCTATAGCATGTGAGTTTGGAATTTGGTTAAAACGATTTTTACTTACCCTGATACAAACCTGAGAGATCACTTCAACAAACTGAGTGAATATGATACCGATTAGTGATAAGCCAATGTAAAATATTGTACATTTTTTCAAACTTCATGTATTTTTCCCCTGTTATGAACTATACAATAAGCATAAAAACTTTCACATGACGACAAAAAAAAAACAAAACAACAACCTTGAAATAAAATAAACAAACTGAAAAAAATAAACTTTATTTCTTTTTTTTTTCTTGATTCTTATTGCTTAGTTTTAATGTACTAAAATAACTAAAACTAAATACACTAAAACTTCCATCACAGATGGAAGAAATTACATCATAAATGTAATTTACTAATTTATTTCCAGGCTATTTAAACCCTGGCTACAAAATTTTATTTTTCAATTCTATATTGAAAAAAAAAAAAAGCTTTTTAGGATCACCTCTTCATCACCGAACATTGAATTACCACACATTCTATTAGAATAAACATTGACCTGCACATTAAAGGAGCTCCAAGTAACACATTCATTTTTGAAAATTGTAGTCTAATGGGTTTCAGAGAAGACCACTGCAAAGAAAATACTAATTTTGTTTAATTAATTAAAGAGAGATGGACTACTGTGACGAACAGGTATAATTTCAGTGCTAAAATTTATGAGAAACCTCACTTTGATGATAATATTTTTAGTTAGATAGATGCACATTCCAGATATTTCAGCCTTTAATTTATCACAGGATTTTTTTAATTAATTAATTAATAATAATAACAAAAAAATAAAATCTACTGATTACTATTCATTGTTTTCCCATATATAAAAGACAGCAAGCACATTATGTATTTTACATTAATTTTATATAGTAGATTAACTGTGGACATCAATAAAGTATATGCAAACACAGCAGAAGAAGTTCTGCCTGCAGTCATATCGGTCTTCTCTCTGACCGTCAACTATAACGAAAAGCAATATGAGATCTTTTGCATAATGGATGAAACAAGGGATCAATGTGCAGTGACTATTTCTTACTTGATTAATGAGATTCAAGTTTTCTGGTGAAGTTCAGGGTGATAAATAATACGTAGCCCTTTCAAAAGCCCATGTCACTAATCCAAAGCCCATCGCTTATGACTCATTTTGTTGAAGCATTTATGAATTTCTGCAGTGTTTATGAAGTTGGAAATGTTTTAAACTCTTTTGAATGTTTCACTTCTAATATCCCTAGATCCTTTGAAAAACATCAGAAGGCCTATATGCCTCGATGGACACATATTCCGCATGTTCGAAAGTAAGAATTATATTTAAACTTCATCCATCAAATTATGCCATTAATCTTACGGCTTTATGTTTATATAATGAATGCTTTCTAGTGTGCACAATCTATTTCACAGTAGGGGAGATGTTATGTCTTTTGACATTAAGCAGCAATTTCAGCATCTGTGCATATTAACCTCTAATATCACTTTTATCTTATTTAAATGGGGTGGGGTGTGTTGGGGGTAGATATTCAAATTTCATCCAACCGTATCTCGAAAAGATGGATGGCATGAATTGAAATCAAATTATCTCTCAAGCTAAAGGATTCCAAGGAAGACAAAGCACATGATGAATGAAAATACCTATGTCACCTTTGCTCTGTTAAAGCAGATGTTTGTCAAACTGAGAAAAAAAAATATATACATACATATACTACAGACACATAATGTAAATACTCAACCACATAAATGCATGTTAATGTAAAACATAAAAAATGCTCTGTGTAAA
>CM045060.1:11593214-11726109 GCA_024542945.1 allo-octoploid hybrid of Carassius auratus x Cyprinus carpio | reverse complement strand
AGCCAGCCATCCTTTACTGTAAACCATTACGTTGAGTCCTGTGCCATATCCTGTGTTAAATTATATCAGCAGATTACATGTCAGTAGTCACTCATGAATGCATTTGAATATGAGGAGGGTGAGATGTTTTTACACATGGCCGCCTCTCAGTAGGTGAGGACAGGTGGAAGATCTGCTCTCTGACAGGTTGTAATCACTGTCAGTCAAAAGTCGCTCAGCCGGACTGGCCCAGCTGTTCATTTGTGCCTCCTCAAATAAAGGACAATCACAGTGATTGGCTGTCACCCTTAACCCTTCAACTGTCAGCCTAATGGAGGTTTTCAACTCCAGGTAAGACCAACTGTTCAAACTGAAAATGAATTGAAATGTGACAGACAAATGATTTATTGATTATCTCAGTGGAGTAATAACTAATTTCAGAGACGGATCCTGTTGGCAGAGACCAGAGCAGTGCTGTGGAAGAGACAACAAACCCTAGCAGGTGTGGATACGTGTGATTGGTTCATCTGCGATTCCGATTAGCTTAACTCGAGCCAAGACCCATTTGAATAGCACTTCAACTAAAAAAAAGAAAAAAAAAAAAATCTTGAGACCTGCATAATGAATGAATGAAATCCAGAGAAAACTACGAGGCATGGCTGCAGAACGAGAGCGCAGACAATACAGGGCTCAAGCGCGGCCTTCAGAATGAGACTGAACAGGAAGGGTGAGACGAGAGACTGACGTGAAACAAGCAGAGTGGGGTGAAGCTGGAGGCAGTGAGGATGGCACACAGGAAGGAAAGGGAAAGGTCAGACAGAAGAAGACATGTGAATAGAGAGACAAGGCAGGAGACGACATACAACATGAAAAAAGGGTAAAGAATAGAGAAGTTAGAAGAGACCAGAAGACAGAACACACTGGGTCTCATTAACCAACTGTACAGATGCACAATTTTGTGCATATAAATATATGAAATAAAATAAAAAATAATAAATAAATAATTTCTGCACACATAAGTATGAGCACCTATGCAATTATTAGTGAATGAGACCCACTGTGATAAAAGCGTAAAGGCAGAACATACTGTGGAGGTGAGTAAGAGAAAAGAGAGAGAGTACTGGCAGATGAGGAAATGGAGATTAGTACTAACCAGGGCACACAGCTATATTGCAGAGTTTGGTTTGCACCTCGGGCCCTCCACAGCCCTTGCTTCCATGCTGGGGGAGCACACAGATCCTGCTCCGGGTCCGAGTGCCACGGCCACATGTGACTGAGCATAGGCTCCATGAAGACCACTCCTCCCACAGCCCATGCACTGCAACAAAACCACCAATGGGGATGAGGGAAGATGAAGGGAGGTGGGCTGAGGGGTCCTTCAGAAGCCAAAAACAGTACAGAGGGGCACACAGAGGCGAAACCCCGCTCAGCTGAAGGATAAAACCAGGAATGCCACCAACAGACTGGGCCTAAATGTCAAACGCCAGAGTGGATGAAGCTTTCAGATCAAGGGTTGAGGGCAGAGAAGGAAATGAAAAAGAAACATCATGTATAACATGAATGAGACGTCACTTATCCTGTAAGAAGGAGTACCAAAGTGCAAAAGATCAAGGTATGACTAGAGCAAAAATAGGTGAAATGCACCGTTTGATCATGAAACATGTCCAATTGATTGTGTTCCTGCTGAGAGGATTTCAATGAGGTTGTGCCCCTGAAGGATTTTTTGACTATCCTTAAAAGAGATATGTGTTCCATTTCATTTTATGTTCAGTAACTGCAAAAAGAAGTATTCCCTAGATGTATTCTGAAAGTATTTTTATAGAAGTCATATGGAGATCTTGAACTTTCAGGCATGACTCTAGTAACCATTCCGATTCTGGCTCTGTTCCAAAATGTATTGAGTTGCTTACACAGGCAGCTGCCTTCTAAGACAACTTTCTAACTGAAACTGGACCTCATAAGTGATTATTTTGGAACATACAAAATTTGGGCCATACAAAAAGTCACAACTTGATTGATCAAAGCACATGAAAAATAAGTCTTTAATAATCCACACTGAAGAGAATCCAAACAAGGCAGGCAAACTACCAAAACACTGACAAGACCCGACAACCTGAACTAAAACAAGAGGAACTTCAGTACACAGAGCAAACAAAATTAATTATGAAGCACATCTGAACAGAATGACACCGTCAACTATGAAACCCCATGACAACTAAAGATTGGCAGGAACAAAAGAAAAAGGAAACTAAAAGTCCATGAAAATTTATTTCAATGAAAAATGACTGATAATTTGTTACAAGCACACAATTGTTTCGATTTAAGGCAATCATTTCAAATATGTTTAATGATACATTTTCATATTTAATGAAATTTAAGTATATAGTTAGTCAAATTATTTTACTTCAAAATTGATTTCAATACAGGTTACATTAGAGGAATGACATCATACTTTTATGAAGCATAAATATATATAGTGCACACAAATATAAATAGTGCACATAAAACAGGTTATACTCAATTAAATTATAAAAAAAAATCTACAGATTTCCACAATTAATGAATTTTGAAGTATATACAGTACTTATATACTCAATATCTTTATACTCAAATTCTTTTGCTTCACAATCAATTTTTAGACAGACGATGTGAGAATCCGATTTAAATCTGATTACATTATCATTTTAAGAATTTTTAACTGTAAGTATAGATTTTCAAAACAGACAATGTGAGAGGAATAACATGTTACTTTAATAAGCATAAATACTTAGCACACAAATTTGTGTTTAATAGTCAGTTTGCATTCATTTAATATATATATATATATATATATATATATATATATATATATATATACACTGTAAAAAAAAAATTGTGATTTTAATAGTAAAAGACTGTAAAAATGCTACAGTAAAAACCTGTTAATTAGTTATCAGTAAGTTTCCATACTATACACGGTGAATAACTGTAATTACATTTAATGCCATTTTACAGTAAAATACTGTTAAAATTAAGGTTTTTGGAAGTAAAAAAGAAAAAGTCATTGTAGAATTTACAGTGAAAAACTGTAAATTGACACTCCCAGAATTCCCTGCACGACACTTCATATTTTGTTTTGTTTTTTCGTTGAAATAACTGTTTCTTCTTAGTTTTTTTTCTTATCAGTTGTGTACATTGGGGTTTTATCTTACATCTAATGTTGTTAAATTAATGTTTATTGCATTATTTCAGTATCATGTGTGTTACCATGATGGTGTTTAGTGTTTGTGTGAATGACACTGTGCGCCTTCTATCTATCTATCTATCTATCTATCTAAAATTCAAATTAAATAATTAGTCATATAATAAACTTCTGAATGCATCCCAATGCATTCTGGGTGTACCACTGCGAAGGAAGGTGATGCTGCCTTTAAAATGCATGCCCATAATTATGCACCGTATGAAACAGTTTTTGCGATGAGATTGAGCCCCTATATAATGTCTTAAATGCTGCCTATGAAGGTTACTAGGTTACTAGCTAGATAGGTTTTGGAACAGAAAATATGACTGGGGGCTTGATGAGATATTATGTGTGAGGGTGTGAATGACCTTTGACAAACCACTGTAGTGCAACATAAACCAACCACAAAAAAAAGGCAGAGATGAGCCTAAATGACTTTCTTCCTCCTACTGCCGTATGTTTCCTCTAGACTGACCTACTGTAGGGATCTTTGGAAGCAGAAGAGCAGACATCCTTACTAGACCAACAAGGTAGTCAACATTTCATTAATTTGAGTTGCTAAAGAAAAGAAAAAGGAAATGCTTAAAGTGTTGAATGACAGTGAAAGCAGAAGACAGACTTTAATATAAGGCAAGATACATATGGAACACTGAAGAAGATGAGAATGCAAGGGTGGGAGAGATTGAAAAGAGTGATTCAGGTGTGGACAGAAAGAAAAACGGATTCTGACAGAGGATGGAACACAAGAGAATTGGCCAGGATTTGGTGAAAGGGGCAAAAGAAAGAGTAAGTAAAAGAGACAGAGAAGGAGATTTTGGAAAGGGCTTTTGGAAATAACGAGGGAGAGATTGTAAGGCCTCCTCAGTGTAGAGCAGGGATGTACTGTGAATTATGCATGCTGATAAATAATTGATAGCACTCTGTAGTGCAAAGCTCAAAGGAGCCACGGCTCAGCTGCACATACAGCATGAAGAATAAAAAAAGAGCTTGCATGAAGCAAATGAGAGAGAAAGAAAGGGAGAGAGGGGTTGGATAGGTAGAAAAATAGAGGTACTTGTTGCTCAGACAACTTGGACACAAAAGCCCATTTTCAGAGTCACTTTTTCCCCTCCTAAGCCGATCAAATTAGACAACTGGTTAAAAAGAAGGGAAAAAAAGAAAAGAAAGACATTTATGCATTTAAGCCTCTAATTATCTTCTGCAATGAAGCCGTCTATAAAAATAATTTCGAGTGACCTAAAAAAATTGGGTTATTATATAATTTTTTACAAATAAATAAAATTTAATGAACAAATAGGCTGAATATCTATCCCAATCTTTGGCACAAAAATAAACTGATTATATTCATTTTAAGAATTTTAAGACTTCCATATTGAATGGATTTTAAGTATATACTTAGTCAAACTGTCTCATTTCACAACAGATTTTTATTACTATTTTAATTAGAACAATCATACATCACACAAATTTGTGGTAAGTAATCAGTTTACAAGAATTTCTAACTTTTTTTACCTATACAGTTCCATAAATACTTGTACTGTATTAAAAATGTTGTTATATGCTAAGCATGTGTCTGGATGTGTTCAATAAATAAATAAATAAATAAATATTTTAACATGTATATCCGATTCCAGAAGCAAAACCAGTTGAGAACTACAGCTTTATAATCTTTGAAGTTTCCAAGGGTCTTACTTGCTAATAAATAAATAAACCCAACTTGCATTAGTTTCAAGTTACAATTTGGATGAGTACAAAATATATTAACTTTGAACATTTCCATGGCTAGCATGTCACTGGCAGTCTATTCTTGCCTGGACTTCCTAATACTCTGTCTTTGGAAGTTTTAGCCTGATGACGTTGTTGATTGTGAGCTGTTAAGTGTGAAACGTGAGGCTAGGACAACAGCACTGATTTTGTGTGCCATGTGGAGAGGTTGAATACTGGGCTGATGTGCCTGCAGTGCTCACTGCCTCTCTATAGACCAAATTATGTACTGCGGTATCCATCAAATCACTGTCTGTGCTGCCTCATACAGAGACCCTGAGCCTGTCTATCCTCTCCCCGCAGGGGGTGCCGATTCCTTCTATGGTGGAGGAAGTGAGAGAGAACACACTGACCACCAGAGCATATTGTCAGGAAAAAAGCAGCAAAAAAAGCAATGAGGTTTGATAATGAAGGGTAGAGAAGCAGACCAGACAGAGAAATTGTGAAGTGATTGAACTGTTTGTGAACCGGGCATGCAGGGCAGACAACAATCCCCAAACCAATAGATCAATGTCCCCTCAGAGCATTTCTAGAACACCACCAAACTCTGTTCTATGGCTCTGCAGCCATTGATCAGTGTTGTTTACATGTTGTAAATATTATTTATACCAGTTAAGACCAACAGCGACTGCAGTTATGACTGATGCAGTTACCCTTTAAAAAGCTGTGACGAATGAGCAATCCTTGAATCCTGTAGTCTGAGGCGTCACTAGATTTAAAGGGTCCGAATAGATGCATTGCACCACCTGTTGGTTAACAGATGCAATTGCCCCTTTTGCCCTAAGATTAATTAAATACAGTGGTTTTCAATTGGTTTTCTTCAGGACCCAGACTCAATAACTTGAGATTAAACAAAAAGAACACACAAAAATGTCATAATATAATACATTATAATGTATTAATATTCCCATTAATTGCATAGGCCAAGCAATATGATTAACCATCATCATCATCATTTCCTAAAAAATGTAAAGTTCTCTCTCTCTATATATGAATATTGCATATATATGTGTGTGTGTGGGTGTGTGTGTGGGTGTGGGTGTGTGTGTGGGTGTGTGTGTGTGTGTGTGGGTGTGGGTGTGTGTGTGTGTGTGTATGTGTGTGTGTGTGTGTGTGTGTGGGTGTTCCATTTCATTGGTTCATTTTATTGGTTTCATGCTGATGTCATCCAGTTTGTCCAGGTGGGCTTCTGCCTAATTTGGCTGCTTTTACTAAGTAACATATGAATTTATGTCAAAATGCTGTAGAGTTTGATTGGACACCCAGCCTTTGACGTCAAAAACAAAATCATTTTCCTCTCCATTTTAGAAGCTGATTAGAAGCATATTTATTTTGCTACACTAAATATACTCTATTATACTATATTATGTGGTTAGTTGCATTGTGGACCTGCCAGGCGGTAACTGGAGATTTAACACTTAAATAGTGACAAACAATAATTACAGCTGAATAAATGCATACAAAAAAGAAAGTTAAAAAAGTTAAATTGTAAGGTCATTAAATAACCAATAGAGAAAGATTATTACTGTACTGTACCAAAGCCACACCAGAATGAACAATAAGGTAATTGTTGCATTTGAACTGGAGCTGTGTTCCCATATAAGCAAACACATAATCTATAAACCTGCACAAACAGCATTAATGTGCTCCTTTATTTATTTGAGTATTCCATTAAATTTCACAAAGGACTCACAGCTTAAAAAAAAAAAAAAAAAAAAAAAAAAAAAATTAAACACCTTACCAGGCTCTGAAATATCTGACAGCCAAAACAACAATCAAGCGGCAGTATTAAAAATAAATAAATAAATCTATCCAATAAAAGTTTACTTAAACTTGGCTCTCTCATTTGATTCTAAGTCTCATAAGTCATTTTACCTGTCTGAGATAATTGCATCAGATTTCATTTATCAATATAGCTGTAAGCTTTGAATAGCATTCCTTCATTAAAGTTGAGCAGATGGAGTTTGGTCTAGCACTGCTCTGCTCTGCTGCCCAGACATAATGATATGCAGCAGCGCTAGACACATCCTCAAATGCATTGAGAGGAATTTCTCAAGGCTATCATGAAAAGATTAATTTAGATTTTGGGTTTCATTGGGACCAAGGTTTAGCATTGCAGAGAACTTGTGACTGATATCTTTGCCTTTGTTTGGAGAAGAAAACCACATTCTTTCAGGTTCGTTACATTGGAGATTAGGGCTAGATTAGGGCTAGTTGTCATAACTGCTATACATAGTAATTTTGAATCAAAAGTCCAGGATTATCTGTAGCAGTGGTTTCGTATGTATCAGATATTTCATTATTTTAGTTATTTTTTTGTGAATTCAGTCCTCCAAAGTAAAATTATAACATCATTTATTTTGTTTTAGCTGTTTTGTAACAAATGAACAAAAGGTCAAAATAAAAGGCAATTAAATAAGGATCAACTATGCTGTGAAAGTAGATTTTTACTGAGAACTGAACTATGATCTTAGAACAAGGGTATGTTTTCTAATTGTTTTGGTGTTTACATTTTACTGAAAAGCCTAAATAGCCTGTTTAATGGCACCTTAGAAACAACTTACCCCACGGACTCTGAAAACAGTTCCCATAAAACAAAACTGTCCCATAAAATGTATACATTTTTTTCTTTCTCCAAAAGTATGACAACTGACATCTTTTTGCCTTATTTTTCCTTTTTTGATACATGAAAAGAAGCATTACCTAGAATTACTTTGATGAAAAACAAATCTTAATCTAATCAAGTTTACATTGTAAAACACACCATACTTTTCCTGAGAAAGCAACAGAAAACAAAATTCAAGAATTTGGAGTGTTAATTCTAATGGAAACAGCTATCGATGGCTTGTGTCCACAAATTAGACTGAGCTCTAGAATGGGGTTAGCTAACGAGCAAACAGAGGGCAATTTAAGACTGCAGCCAGAATTGCGGTTACTTTAAAAGTACCTGTTTTATTTGTAGGCTGTGCTTGATCAATTTTGAATAATAACTCTCCTCCAAACTAAATAAACCTGGCCATAATTGCTTTTGCAAATCAATTAAGTTCCGTTTGAACGAAAGCCAAAAGGAGGACCAAGGGACTTCCATTCAGCGTTAAACTATGCTGAAGCTATGCTAGCTCAGGCTAATCTCAAAGACACTCGGTCCCTTTTCGCCAGTGCGCATCCCCGTTTAACAATTAATGTGGAGTGAAAGTAATCTATGAGCACATGCACACACATGCGGCTCTGCAAGCATCTCGCGTTCTTATTCCTGGCCGTCTTGTTTACTTTTCGATTCACACATAGTTCTCTATAATCAGCTTTTCTGTCCTAAGCATCGAAAATCTCTGCATTCCAAAAGTTTGCATGTCTAAACGTAATCTCACTCATATCTGAGCTTCATCGATCGCTGTTTAGAACCAATCCTAAGCAAGCAGATATTTCCAGGAGAAATCCTTCAATTCTCTTCAGTCTTGCTCGCTCGACTGACATCATCTGATGTTGTCCTCAAATCACATCCTAAAACGCTGATCTGCACTCTTGGAGAGACTGAAAAACACCCAGTGCTGAACACAGCAAACATCTCATCAAAGCCCAGATGCTGAATAGCAGAACTAAGGCTGAATGCACAAGTTAGAGTTAAATTGAGTTATCCTGTTTTACATAAATATAGAATTAACACAAAGAAGAACTAACACCGCTGATGATCTGCAATAATGGGCAATCTATATAAGCTTTGTAAACATGAAGATTTGCATCTACTACTCAGTGTTTAAAGATAAAGTAGGAGCATCATTCAAAAGGCCCCTGGTGAAATGATTTGGGCCGATAGGGGTCATAACTATGGCCAGGCATTTAATCATCTCCATCCATCTCCAAAAGAATACAAATGCTGAGGCAAATAAAAAAGGAATGACCAGATTCAAAAGGTTTGTGGATTGGGAAAGGTTTCAAGCCATAAGGTATGAAATGTTGTGCGACATATTTAAAATAGTTTAGTTGTGATACATACAAGTCTATGGCATGTACCCCACTCTTCAAAAGTTTCGGTTTGTTAAGATTTTATGCTTTTGGAAGTTTCTTGTGCTCACCAAGATTGCATTTATTTGAGTATAAATAAATAAATAAATAAATACAAAAATATTGTGTGTTATGATCGGAATTTAATATAACCATTTTCTATTTTAATATATTGTAAAATTTAATTTATTCTGTTTTTTTTTTTTTTTACTATCAGCAGTGCACAAAATGTGTGCAAAGTAAATTCACAGCATACATCTTACAACAACTGCAATGATTATTTAATTAAAGACACCCACTCATAAAGACAGCATTGATCTGTCTTTTACTCATGAGATGTTTTGTTTTGTTTCTGAATGAAACAGTGTTATTGAAAAAGAAAAAAAAAAGATTGAATGAACAATTCAATGACTCACTCACAAGGACAGTCACGTGTCGTCACCTACTTGGGTATCGATGTAACCTGCAAGAAGAGTCACTGAACCCCCCCACACACACACCACCACCACTAACACACAGACTAACAGACAATCTGTCTGGAACAAACATATACAAGCTGAGTGATACAAACAGTGAACAGTCCCTGTTGTATAATGTGGAGTGTAGAACCTCTTGAATGCTGAACTGACCAATCAGCATCCAGGACTGCAAATGTCCATTCAACAGTATGTTTTTAACATGCCGATACTCATTGGTAAAAAAACAATGTGCAGACGTGCAAAAAAAGAAATACCAGTGAGACACTGATCTCACCTGAATCACACATCCTTGATACTCAAGTGTACATGTACTCAAGTACATGGACAAAAAAAAAAAAAAAAAAAAAAACACACTGATTGACTTGATTTATATCAATGCAGCACAGAGAGTGTCAACAGTGCCCATTGTACAAAGTTCCACAATAGATATTCAATAAAAATCCAGTGTATGTGTGTGTTGCACATGGACTTTAAGCATACAGTGGAAGGAATAAATGCGTGTGCCATGCAAAAGAAATATTAACAAACAAATCATCTAACAGCTGCAGTTTCCTCTCATGCACTGGCCAATGTTTACTTACAAACCAAAAGCAAACATTCAACTAATGTTTAATGACATTTGACCTGCTCATGCAATGTGAGGGAGTGTGAATGTGTAGATGGGCATCCAAAAGCATGGAGGTACGCTACCTGCTTGATGCTGCGGCTCACCTGGGCAGGTGGCAGTGTTGTTGCAGAGTCGGGTTTCCCTCAGCGGGCCACTGCAGAGGGTCCCATATGGAGAGGATACACATGAACGAGAACGAACCTGCCAACCCTGCCCACATGTCAGCGAACACATGCTCCACTGAGACCACTCCTCCGCTGCTGGGTCACCTACAAAACACAAGATGGAGAGAAAAGGAAAATCTTTTTTCTTCAATTGTTGACCCAGACACAAACCCCAGACTTCAACATCCATCCTGAAGGGTTACGTTACACTACCACATTCAATAAATTCCTGTGAATAAACTAGAACAACTCTGCCAGGAATGTTTTTTTAAGTAGTTTTACAAAAACATCCAACAATCCATTTCACATCTCCAGCAACTCATAAGGTGTTGTTAGGTCAGTGGCAGCCGGAGCCACCTCATCAGCTTCGGCTGAACGTGACTGCTGGAAATACAGCACGTGAAGTTCCCTAGTCATTTTTTGTCATTTTTGAAAGCCGTGTCCTTAGACAGAGGCGACATCACGAAGTGAATGAGCAAATCAAATTAATTGCACGTCTTGTAATCGCATTATATCTTCATTTGCATGTGGTGAGTCAGAGCTTAGCCTTATTTGCAGAGCAGATGGGTGGAGAATAGAAGGTAAGGGGCTGATGGGGACAGGGATGCCAACGGGAGTTTATGCACATACGTTTTCTTTGCACATACACTGAAGTAGGGAAAAGGTCTAATACAAATTACTTCTACATGAGAATATTCAGAAATTATTTTTATTATTCTTTTTTTATTTTTATTTTTTTTGCTGAAAAAAAAGTAACTTAATAAAAAAAATGTTGTGTATTATTTACATATAAAATATCTATTTATTTGTATTATTTAATGTGTGTGTGTGTGTGTGTGTGTGTGTGTGTGTGTGTGTGTGTGTGTGTGTGTGTGTGTGTGAATTTATTCCTTCAGTGTTGCATGGTCTTTCAGGAATCATTCTAACATGCTAATTTGGTGCTCAAAACAGTTTTTGATGCTTAATATTTTTTAAATTAATACTTTTATTCAGCAAGGACATTGTAACTTGATCAAGTGACACTAAACACACACACACACACACACACACACACACACACACTTTATAATGTTTTAAAAAAAGATTTATATTGTAATAAATGCTGTTCTTTTGAACTTCTGTTCATCAAAGAATCCTAACAAAACATGTATTTTGGTTCACACAAAAATAGTAATATTACAAAAAAATGTTTTCATCACTGATGATAATAAGAACGATTATTCTTAACTGAGCACCAATAATATTTAATAATAAAAAGCATCAAATGCTACACTAAAGACTTGAATAATTTTATCCATTCATTGTAATTTACTTTTTTACTTACAACATTATATCTATATATTATATACTGTATATTTATATAAATATAAAGGTAGAAATATATCCTGGAGGAGTTGCTATTTTCAGACTTATTTTTCTCTTAAAAAAAAAAAAAAAAAACATCAAAGCGCTGTCCATGGTTCTGAAATACAACTCTACTAAATAATGAAAGGAGATGGGACTCGCCTGTTTGGGCCTGGAACACACCCGGCTGGTCAGCTGATCTCGGTCTTTGTGTCTTCACCTTCTGCTCATCATCATCAGGTTCTGGATAGACATATGACAAAACATGTCATATTTTGAAGAAACAGGATAATAGTGGCCATGTATGAGATCTGCTTTCAAGAAATGATAGCAACAGTAATATGATACAGAAGACTAATAACTAATAATTTATATGTATTAATATATTTAATAATAATATAATAAAATAAAATAAAAAATTCCATACTTTATTAGTATGGAACTGACGCATGAGATTGTACAATCACAAACATACACATACTATTAACGTAATACATCTCTCCACTGAGCTTTGTCTTATCCTGAAATGAAATGTAAATATTTCTATTCTGTGAGGAACATTTTAAATGTGCTGCTACAAACCTCATCTTGTAGTAGCTCCTGAGTAAAACTACATAAGCCAACAGAGACCTGTCACCAAAGTCTTTATTACATCTGGTCTATTCTTCAGGCACATGAAAATCCCTCATAATGTGAACACAAACTCATGAGAGCATATTTTTCAACTCCTCCTCACTCAGATGAGGCTACCTGCCTTCAGAAAGTGAGGTTTAGTGGAAAATGGCTAATTCCCTGTCTACTTTGCTGAAGTCTTTAAATGAGCACATTCAGTGTGTAGTGTCATGAGTGCCTGAACAAACCAAATGAATCCCAGGGATTAACTCTATTTGACACCTCAACCTAAAAATATAGGAGTGTTTCTGGTTAATTCAAGTTAGTTGCACTCACAATTGAAATATTCATAAGTTTTTATATATTTATTTAATTGAAAACAACTAACTCAAAAGTATGAAAACTTGTTTCAGTCACAGGATTTAAAAAAAAAAAAAAACTGCTGTGGCTATCTCGCAATTCAAATTTTCTTCTTGCAATTTTGAGTTTAAATCTTAGAATTCAGACTTTTTTCTTGTAATTCAGAATTGAGATATAAACTCAGAATTGGTAGATATAAACTCAGAATTACAATTCACAGTTGTGTGATGCAAACTGACAAAATGTACGAATAAGAATAAAAGTCTAAATTATGAGAAATAAACTCAGAATTGAGTCAGAAGTTATGTTTTATGTTTTACTTTGTGCTGGGAAAAAAAATAATTGCGAGATGTAAGCTCAGATTTTTAAGAAAAAATTCAGAATTAAAAGACTAATTTGGAAATGTAAATTGCAAGAAAAAAAGTTTATATCTTGCAGTTATGGGTTTATGTCTAAATTATGGCACACAAAGTCACGATTACCTTTTATTTTTAGTTTGTAGTTTTAACCATGGTGTTAACAGGCTTACATACAAAAGTTAAGTGTTTCTCCTATCATTTGTGCACAGAAAAAGTTTGCAAAGAGAAAGATGAGAGAGAGAGGGAAAGAGAGAGAGAGAGAGAGAGAGAGAGAGAGAGTTAAAAAGCATTTGTTAAAACAAATATTAATAAATCAACCATTAAATATAAATGAAGGAGGGTGTGTCCAAAATAATTAGCATACAACACATCCAAACCATATAAGGGCTTCCACACAATCTCTCATGTACAGTCATTTTCTAAAAATATGTCTACAATTTTGCATGGAGACCAATCTCTCTCCCAATCTCTCTCTCTCTCTCTCTCTCTCTCTCCCTCTCTCTCTCTCTCTCTCTCTCTCACTCTCTCTCTGAAATGTTTGCTCTTTTAATGCTGAATTTGTTTGTTTCTAACATATAGAGTGCCTGGTACACTCATTCAGCATGTGGTACTCTCTTCTCTGGAACTGATTGGTCGACTTGACCTTTTGCTCTGAGTGTGTGAAAAGATGAGCTGCGTGGGTTGCTAATAAATTCCACAAGCATATGCAGGAAAAAAGGATTTTCATAAGATGTAGCAGGAAGAACGGAAGGAAGAAAACACTAGAAAACAAGTGGATTCTCTGAGGCTCTTTCTAAATTACAATGAGCATTTATGGATGCTTCGAATAATTTACAATCATGAGGCACATCCTCAACATGAACTAAAAATAAATCCTTTTGGGGGGGGGGGGGGGTGATTTATACCTCCACGAGTTCCTAAAACCCAATGCTAAATTCATCTTAGTCATGAGGTGGAGAATGAAGCACCCCACAGACTGCATGTGTTTACGTGTGTTACAGCAAAAAGTTGTTCACAGGTCAGTGCGGATGGGATTTTAAATGCAGATGCTATTGCTTAGATACAAATGCATTTGAATAATGTAGGAAACAAAACATTTGACCTGCATTTAAAACTGAATGCTTCGAAAATAGATTCTAAACAAAGAAAGGTTTAAACTAAATGTACTGGGTTTAATATTTGGATGTGTAATACATATTTTTCAAAAGACATAACTCGACTAAGTCTAAAATAACTTTAACTTTAAACAGCCTCTTAAAAATGCAAAGCTCATAACAAGGCACTCCAAAAACATTGTGGAACACAACACAGACATTTCATGGCTGTACATACATACATACATACATATATATATATAACTTTATATAATAAATTATATATATATATATATATATATATATAAATAATTATAATTAATACAATAATATATAATAAATTATATATAAAAAATAATTATAATTAATACAATAATTATTAAATTATATTTAATATATTAAATACAATTTATTTGTTTGTTTTTTGTTTGTGTAGTTATAATGAGTAATAGCCGACCAATTTCTACTAGAACAGTTAACATTTTTGTGGTTGAAGATACACACTAAGAAGCTAAAGATAGATGCTAAAGAGTATAGGACTGTTTGAGAACAAGAAAACAAAGAGACAAAAGAAACTGTGAGAAAGAACATACAGTACAGCATAAGAAAGGGAGACAGGCGTTTATTAGCAAAGATAGCTGCATCATATACATTGGAGCGCATGGGATGGATGGATACTCTAGAGACTTCCCCCTGTTGGCTCTGTCAAACAGACCTGATTACCAGCGCTTCCCGCAGGGCCTGTGTTAATATGCTTATGATAGCTCAGACGCGCACGCAGACGATCACACTAATTTACTCTGTCACGGAAAAGACAATAGTGGTGTCAGGAAAGGCGGGGGTTTGTTTCTGCTTGCTTTTTGTATCTCACTCCTACGCCTCCCTTCACTCTGCCTCTCTATGCGGGTCTACGCCACTGTCTCCATTCGGCAAAGGGTGAAGAGAGCAGTTCAGTGTGATAGAGATAGAATAAACACGTCTTTTATCTTCATATCAGACACAAATTCTGGGTTGAAGTATACCCTTTGAGCTCTTATGTCTTTGATTCAAGGCATTTTAGCACATTCATCAATAACGTTTCTCAATTTTCTCACAATAACATCTCTATTAACCAGCACCCAGCTCCTTCCTGCTGCATTTCACAGAGAGTCCAGCCTGTATCCAAAAACATCCACATGTTGAGAAGGAAACAGCCCACCCTTCATTAGTCTTTGACTTCACCGTGCTTCTGAGTAAACAGAGTCATCATACATTACTGTGGCCTTTCAAGATTTTAAGAAATAGTAGTGTTTATTTAATTGTGCTTCAAATGCCTTTTATTTTTTCAGTAGAAGCACTGAAGAGATGCTCAATCTATATACAGTATGTTACAGTACACGCCTTGGTTTCTTCTCAGAGTCAATATTTTATTCTCAAGCTGAAACTCAGTCATGTGGTAAAGCAGGATTCTCTAGAGATGGCTGCAGCAGTGGGGTGTGTAACCTGCCTAAGAGTCCAGCACGCTAAACAGATGTTCAGCATCCTGGGACATCTTCTGTACATTTCCTCTTGAGAGCCAACTGTACTTTCCACCATCCGGTGTGTGTGTGTGTGCACATGTATTTGACGCTAGCACTTTAAGCACTAAATGAGAGGCTGAATTATGTTTCGGCCACTGGAAATGAATTTAAGCGGTTAGCTCAAATTGAAGCCATTTAATTAAACGACCTGGTGGTGTGTCTGTATTACTAACTTGTGTACAAGTAAAGCTCAGTATGCTGATCATCCGCACGTCCATCCGAAACAATCAATACTGAGCTTGGGTGTTTAAAGGCGCTAAACCACATTCATAAGTTAAGGCAAACTCGCTTTACATCACACACACATCACAACCGACTAGTCAATTAGCAAGATCAACCAGTTTTTCGTACTACTGTATATTAAAAATATGGTCAGTAATTATTTGTACAATATAGCTTATAAATGTTAAACGTTTGATAATAATTAAGAATTATTATTAACTAATAAATGTATATTTTGTACAATCTAACTAAACTAAATATAAAGTTTATGTATAAAATAAAAACATTCATATTGTATTTATATAAAAACATGTACAAGTAAATTAATTCATTTTATTTAATAAAACAATTTCTAAAAAAGTAGAAAAAGTTTGTGTTTCTAGAGGTGGTTTAATTAGCAGGCAAATTATATAAAGATTCAATAAACTCTTCCATTAAAAAAAAAAATAATAAAATAAATAAAAAATCTGACTATTATATTCTGACAGGCTTTACAGTGTTAAGAGTCATCTGAAGTTAAAAATAGCTTTATAAAGTTGATCATAAAGAAATATATATAACGGCACAGGACCACATTGTTCCATCCAGCTGTTTTTCAACACACAAAAATGTGTCCTATGCAAACACATTCAAAGAAACACTTCTTTTTTGTCAGGTGAACCTGATTTTGAAATCAGCTGTAAAAAAAAAATGTAAAAAAGGGTCAATTTGTTTATTTTGGTAACGCTTTGTGAAAAGTACATCTCGAAGTAAACTAAAACACTTAGCTTTGAAACAAACTGCAGCGAGGCACCATACCAGCCAGCTCAACATAAAACAGATGTAGCAGAAGAAAAATCGGCAGCACTATCAGCAAGAGAATCTATCAGCACGGCACGGCAGTGATGCATCTCCTGCAGACGCCTGACACCCCTCAGCCTGCCTCTCCACAGCAACATCAACAACTTTAAAACCCCAACAATTCACTCCACATCCTTCCTCTCCAGCTCTCCCACACTCCGCAGAGTTCTGTGAGTTGTAAATATGACCTGTCCATCAGCCTCCAGTAGGGGTGGACAGTTATTATAACAAGCATCTATCCATTCTCAACTGCCATGAAGGTACAAATGGAGAGTAAATAAAACAAAAGCCTTAGTTCAGCACTCTGTGCTGGGCCTCCCCATAAAACAATTATGACCAGAACTCAGAGCAGTGCAATGGGATTTAGAGTTAGACAGGCAGTAGAAACAAGCATAAAGAATCAATAGAGATATTAAAAAAGAGAGAGAGAACAAAGTAAAACTTTAGATAACTGACCTTTCTCCTGTTCCCCATTGCTTTCAATAGTATATATAAGGAATAATTCACCTAGGAACACTTCAGTGAAATGATTGCCATTCACACTACCTCACCTCATGGATGGTTCATGAGAGAAGTAGCACAAATTGTTATTTTGAGTCAAATGTTTTCAATGAGTCAGTTCACAAACAAGGTCTAAATGATTCGTTCAAAAACCTGACTGATTCTGACTGATCTAACTGTATCATTCAAGAGAGTTTTTGAGAGCAGCACCAATGTTACATCAGTGAACAAACTGTTCTTTTTAATATTCAGTAGAGGTCAGTGGGTTTTGTTGACATGATGAAATCTAAATGTTTCTATGTGCGTGTATGCTTTTGATACAGTATGTGTATTATTGTGGTTTAATTTGAATTAACGTGGGTGATTTTTTTTTTTGGCTCTACTTAGTCACTGAATCTGTGTACTATGTTGTGTCTAAATGCGTGTGTGTTCACATATCCTTGATGTGGTGATTCCATCTGACTCAGTGAGCCACACAAAGGAAGTGATTTATGTGCCTTCATGCCCACATCTCTCTCCTGTGACTATCCATATTTTATGTACACATGTCCCCGAACCCTGAATGTGTACACGAGTGCATGTGTGCACAGGGCTATTTATGACTATACACCGCAGCATGTGTGACCTACTCGCCACAATTATAGGTGTGTGTTGATGTATGTATTTCCTTGTCAACATAAATTGATGTGGTCAGGGCCAAGTCTGCAGTGTGTCTTCACGATTTGCTATTGTAAATAAATCTGTGTGTATGTTTGTTTGTATGCATCAATGAGGCTAATAGGCAGCTGACAGATAAAGATTTTACACTGATCTGATATTATATTCTTGGCATATGCCGATGACGTTATGGCTCATAACTGATTATTTTCCACTATTAAAATTCATACAATATTACATATATATATATAAATATATATATATATATATATATATATATATATATATATATATATATATGTGTGTGTGTGTGTGTGTGTGTGTGTGTGTGTGTGTGTGTGTGTGTGTGTGTGTGTGAATATATATACACCAAGGAAGACAACTAAAATGCTAATTATAAAATCTTAATGAACATTATTGAACAGGTCCACGGAAGAGCTATAATGACATGACGTGGGAAGTAAATTATTGGAATCACTTTCAGAACATTTATTTCGCTTTATTTTTTTCAGCTGATGAATGGTGAATGGGGGGGGATGGGCAAAAAAAAAGTGTTTTTTTTTTTTTTTTTTTTTTACAATGTACTTTTTACTAAGGTACAATGTTACTGAACAATTGGTGACACTAATATAGTTTTCTTTATAGTTTATTCTTGAACACACTTTACATCCACATTTTATTCCATTCCAAGTTTTCAAGTCCTCTAACAAGAATCAAATACTGATAAAATATCTACTATTAAATAGGCTAAAAGAAAAAACAGTTTTATACGCTAAATATTGCTTTCAAAAATGTCATTCGGATTAAACAGCTGTTCTAAATGACGAGATGCTGTTTGGATTCAGAAGGTGCAGTTACAATACACAAGTAGTGAGCTAGCTATGCTAACCTGCCATATATTGACCGCATAACACACGATAAGCATGGCTCTACAATTACATATCCACAGGACACTTGGGGTCAGTGACTCGAGTAAAACTCTTTCTATTCTCCTGGAAGTCCTTCTCCATTACTTCACTTCCCTCCTTATCTGAGACTACAGAAACATGCTGGGACTCAACCTTCCAGGCTGCTGCAGGGAGAAGTCAGGTATGAAGGTAAGAAATATCTGTAGGGCCTTTCAGTAAACATGCCTTAATAAGAGCCAATGATTTGGATGCCAATTTACAGTACATATAGATACAGAGAAAGAGAGAACGAGAGGGTGGAGTAGAGTAAAACCTTTCGTTCTGACTAAGACTGAAGCTAAGAAAGAGGATTTGGTGGATTGCCAGTTTGAGCCAAAGTCGTTCTTTGTTGTTAGAGACAAAGATGAGAGAGGAAGCGCGGGAGAAAAAAATAAACGAGTCGTTAAACATGGAAGGAAAAAGACAGAGAAGTAAAAACAAAAAGATGCATAAGGCATGATCACAGCTGTGTTGGGGAAAGACAGATTTCATCCACACCGAGAGCCGTGCATTGTGGGAGACCCACAGAAAGACAAATCCAAATGTGTCAGAGTGTGTAGGTGTGCATGTGTGCGAGAGATGGATTACGTGGTTTTGATGCGATGCTAACAGCGGGGAAACCGGGTGGAGGTGTGTGTGTTCGTATCCCAGTCGATTCCTTCAACGGGAGTGTGTGGACACAAGATAAGAACTTACAAGCATATGCACTTTCACTGTGGTGTGTGGTGTGAGTGTGCACAGATGTGTGTTTATTTAGGTATGTCATTCTGACACCAGCAAATGCAATAATCATATTTGTGCTCTTCCTTTCTACTCAAATCTTCTCATCTCCCCTAAAATATAAAATAGTTCAAGCAGTTGAAGATTGAAGGGTGTAAAAGTACAAAAGATTCTTACATCAAACTTTCATCATGTTTCAAGACAAACATTAGTGCATTTGTTGTGTTTTGGATGCAAGAATATGTTAAATTAACAATGATTTTATCACAATAAGTCCCACAATTAAAATTCTTCACTAGTTTTGATGTAACGTAGCGACAGATATTTTCTTCCATACTGTGACTTGGTTCTATCCATCAGTTGTTAAATTGATAGAGGCAGATCTGAACGTGAGATGGAGGTCGAATTTAAGAAACAAGCAGGTTTCAATGGACTAAATGATTTGAGAAGTCTGGCATACATCACCAAATGAAGTCTCTCATTTTCACTGAGACATGAAACATTCATGGATAAATTATTCACACTAAGATCAATAACATCCATTTAGAAAATAGATTTCATACCCACATTAAAAATAAATCACTTAAAACTAAACCAATCATGCTATTAGTAAATTTATGCATCGTGTCATTAAAATGTACAGTTTGAAAAATGGATCTCCCTTTTGAGATTTGCAATGAACTCTTGAACTTGCAATTTGAAGACTAATACAAACCCATGTAACTCTGCCTGCTGTAAAAATTCATCTTGCTTTAAGAGTTTTTTTTTTTCTTCTTCTTATTGTTATTATTTTAAGCTGGATGCACTATATATATCAGGGGTGGCAAACATCTGTCCTGGAGAGCCGCAGCCCTGCAGAGTTTTTGCTTCAACCCTAATCAAACACACCTGAACAAGCTGATCAAGGTGTGAAGGGTTATTAGAAACCGGAGTTCGCCACCCCCCTCCTAACCATTTTATTGTGTGTGTGTGTCTTTAAGAACTGTATGGTTGGCAAGGAAGCAGGAGCACTACAAGAAGAGCAGCATGGCTAACAAACATGGAGGCCATTAACAGCTTCCATTCACAGCCGGACTGTGGAGTTACTTTTATTGGACTTACCTTTCCGGACACTTACAGCCACTTGGATTTTACTCAGACTGGATTGTATATACACTGTTAGACACTCACATTGGGACTCAACAACACACAGGGATTCTTGGACTGTTTTTAAGGTATGGACAAAATAACTGTGTTCTTTTAGACTGGGTCTACCTGGTTTTATTGTGTTGTTTTAAAGTCTTTTAATGTGAACCTGTAAATACACCATTCTTATTAACCATATTTTGAGTTTATGTCATTCTTTAAACAAATTTTCATTCTCACACAGAAACGTCAGACCCCATTTCAATTTTAGTAACCCAGCCTGCTGGGCTGACCGTTACACATGTTCAAGCCCTTCTATATGGACAGCATGTCAAACCTGTCTACCCTTACCACATGCCCTCATATAGATTACATGAAAGCCAACCCATGAATAAAACATATCCACCAGTGGGTCATGTCGAAGCGTCTTTTTAGATGAACACATGCAGGGATTGTACAACTTCTCAGATTTATTAGTCATCCAGGTTGCTGATCTGGTTGGAGGGTCAGCATTTGCCCATGCAAAGAAACAAAAGTCCCCATATCTCTGTTGCCAGATTAAAATGGAAAAAAGTCAGATCACTTTGGGATGACACCAGTGTTTATCTCAGAAGCCAAAAAAATAAAAAAAAATCTGCAAATATTTTCAATAAAACATACTGAAAATATGATGAGAAAAGGCCTCAAGATATTATCACTAACAATGTTTTAGAAGAAAATTTAGAATGACTATGATGGTATTATTTGAATGAATTAATTCTATGTTGTGGACAGACCTGCATGAACTGAAGCTGAACAGTGAATAAACACTGGTAAACTGAAGCGCTTTACTAGTGGATAATTAACTTGGAAAAACATATTCTATACATAGGAAATTGATCAGATACATAAACATAATAAACACAATATTAAACTTACATCTGTACAAAATGGGACAACTTTGCATGCTAGACAGAAGTGATGTTGTGAATATGTTTATTCTGTAACAATTTAAAACACAGGGACTTTAAACTATTTTTAATCAACTAGGATTTACATAGTTTCAATTTCATAGACTAAACTTAGATGCATTTTAAGTCAGTAAAAAATGAAAAAAAAAAAAGTAACATGATAAAACATTGACTAAATATAAACAATATTTTTTTGTTGAAAGAAAAAATATAACTAAAAAATAAAAATATAAAATTTAGGTTTCAGGACTGTTCGCAATGAATTCTTACTTGAATGTGAACACTCCACCTAAACTCAGACAAACGCAGACATCTATATTGGACTAGTTAAATCATTGCATTCAACCACAAATCCCAGAGTCTGTTAAATGTAAGCTGAAGCAATACTTAAGGAGGGTCACATTCAGACAAATGAGGGTCCTTCAAGCACTGGCAAGTCCTCTTTATCCTCTAATTGAGGGGATTTACAGGTAGCAGCCATTTGCGTAGAGTGCACTGTGAGGCATGTGGAATGATTTGAAGTTCACTAGGAAAAGATTATCATATGAATGACTTCCTCATTCAACAGCACTTCAAAATAGTGAACAGAAATACATAAATATCTTGGGGACTGCAGAAGATCAGAACAGAACAAAGTCTAGAGACTATATTAAAGAAAAGCAAAATAATATATAATGCTTGAATGAACTGTATATATCATGCTACAAGTTATGAGAATGTAGGCCTTTTGTTTACTCATTTCAGCCAAATAAAGCACGGCAAACCCCTCAATATGGTTATATTGTTTTCTCGAGAAAAGCAGTGTGTGCGCATGCTTGTAAACACATACAGTCGATAGTAACTGCTCCCATTGGACTTGACAGTACATCAGAAACAATACACTACATCGCAGATGGACTGAACTGTTGAATTGTTTGACATCTTAGTCTTTGATAGGCTTTCCACACACACACACACCACTGAGCTCTCCGGTGAAGAAAATGGCCTTTTGGTTTGCCAGTCTGCCTCTTTCCACATTACTCTACCTGCCTCTCTTTTGTATTCTTCATTTCTCTTCTATTTTACCTCCAGTTTTCACATCCAAAGCCTGTGCACTGCCAGTCTAAACTCTACTCTGGCAGTACTCCCAGGAAGATGGACAAATAATTTATTTCAGTGTGCCCTTAATTGCTTCTGACATTTAATGACATAAATAAAAGGTTTAATAACTGTATTAGCTGAAGTTTGAGAGTGCAAATTGATTTATTCCTACTTTGTTTCTGAAAATGAAGGGATGCAAAAACATAATATTACTAAAATTAAGGGAAAAGACTTGCTAATAACAATAAATAAATGGATAAATAAATAAATGATGCCATTGTACAGTCGTGGCCAAAAGTTTTGAGAATTACATAAATATTAGTTTTCAAAAAGTTTGCTGCTAAACTGCTTTTAGATCTTTGCTTCAGTTGTTTCTGTGATGTACTGAAATATAATTACAAGCACTTCATACGTTTCAAAGGCTTTTATCGACAATTACATGACATTTATGCAAAGAGTCAGTATTTGCAGTGTTGGCCCTTCTTTTTCAGGACCTCTGCAATTCGACTGGGCATGATCTCAATCAACTTCTGGGCCAAATCCTGACTGATAGCAACCCATTCTTTCATAATAACTTCTTGGAGTTTGTCAGAATTAGTGGGTTTTTGTTTGTCCACCCGCCTCTTGAGGATTGACCACAAGTTGTCAATGGGATTAAGATCTGGGGAGTTTCCAGGCCATGGACCCAAAATTTCAACATTCTGGTCCCCGAGCCACTTAGTTATCACTTTTGCCTTATGGCACGGTTCTCCATCATGCTGGAAAATGCATTGTTCTTCACCAAACTGTTGTTGGATTGTTGGAAGAAGTTGCTGTTGGAGGGTGTTTTGGTACCATTCTTTATTCATGGCTGTGTTTTTGGGCAGAATTGTGAGTGAGCCCACTCCCTTGGATGAGAAGCAACCCCACACATGAATGGTGTCAGGATGCTTTACTGTTGGCATGACACAGGACTGATGGTAGCGCTCACCTTTTCTTCTCCGGACAAGCCTTTTTCCAGATGCCCCAAACAATCGGAAAGGGGCTTCATCGGAGAATATGACTTTGCCCCAGTCCTCAGCAGTCCATTCACTATACTTTCTGCAGAAGATCAATCTGTCCCTGATGATTTTTTTGGAGAGAAGTGGCTTCTTTGCTGCCCTTCTTGACACCAGGCCATCTTCCAAAAGTCTTCGCCTCACTGTGCGTGCAGATGCGCTCACACCTGCCTGCTGCCATTCCTGAGCAAGCTCTGCACTGGTGGCACTCCGATCCCGCAGCTGAATCCTCTTTAGGAGATGATCCTGGCGCTTGCTGGACTTTCTTGGACGCCCTGAAGCCTTCTTTACAAGAATTGAACCTCTTTCCTTGAAGTTCTTGATGAACCTATAAATTGTTGATTTAGGTGCAATCTTAGTAGCCACAATATCCTTGCCTGTGAAGCCATTTTTATGCAATGCAATGATGGCTGCACGCGTTTCTTTGCAGGTCACCATGGTTAACAATGGAAGAACAATGATTTCAAGCATCACCCTCTTTTTAACATGTCAAGTCTGCCATTCTAACCCAATCAGCCTGACATAATGATCAACATTCTCACCTGAGTTAACAAGATGATTACTGAAATGATCTCAGCAGGTCCTTTAATGACAGCAATGAAATGCAGTGGAAAGGTTTTTTTGGGATTAAGTTAATTTTCATGGCAAAGAAGGACTATGCAATTCATCTGATCACTCTTCATAACATTCTGGAGTATATGCAAATTGCTTTAATAAAAACCTAAGCAGCAACTTTTCCAATTTCCAATATTTATGTAATTCTCAAAACTTTTGGCCACGACTGTACATGCATATTCAAAAAGGACAAATGCACGTCTTGGTCAAAATTGCCATTTTAGTGAGTTATTCATGTAAACCATCTGTTTGCCTGTGAATGTCAATAAATACATTAGACCTGCTGCCACCTACTGTATTAAAAAAAAAAATCAGATTAATTAAAAGTTACAATTATTCAAACAATAATATTGACAGACACAACCACTTACTGTTCTTTAATTATTTGTAATTAATAATTACTGTTTACTTGTACAATTACTTCAAAAATATAAGAAACATTTTATTCATTGGCAGCTACTTAAAGGCTACATTCCTTTGATTCAGTTACTTAATATTTATATTCATATTTAATTTTTATTGTTAGTTCCTAGTGTTTGCCATTTTTTATTTTTATTTGCTTTTGCTAGTTTTTATCACAAGTAGTATTGCACTGTGAGATTTCACTGGATTGGTATAGACTGAAATTCTGGTATCATGGCAATACTATTTTCCACAAAAAGCTTTTTAAACTCTCCCTCAGACCTGTTTGTGTAGCTCCACATTTTAAACCTTTCACAGTCAGAGTCCCTTTACGGCTCAGATCACTTTTCTTTTCCGACAGAAACAGCGCAACAAAAGCAACCACACTCGCTGTGATTTTACAAACTATCCATGTCTCCAGCCACTCAGGTCACTCTTTGTCTTCCAGACAGGTTGCGGTAAAGCTGTTTGGATCCTCTCAGCCAAGGTTTGATTAGTGTGTGTAGGACTGAATACATCTTGCTAAGGAAAGTGTCTGTCCTTCCTTGGGGCACATACACTGTCCATAGGATTTAACACTGCCTGCAACACAATACAGCTCATGCATTTCAACAGTCAAGTAAATGCAGTAAATATGGCAAGATCAGTCCCTTAAAAGCCATTCAAACATGGCGTCCTTCTCTTTGAACACTATAGTGTGAACTCTGCTTTTGGAAGAATAAAAACCAATATAATCTGGTAAAATTAAGCATCATTCAGGAGATTACTATGATCGTTACTTTCGTCATAAAATCAGCTTCTGGAAATGCTGAGACATGCTGCCATTTTACCAAAGATATCCTACAATTTAAAGGTTTTCTGTGTGTGTGTGTGTGTGTGTGTGTGTGTGAGATAGAGAGAGAGAGAGAGAGAGAGAGAGAGATAGAAAGTTCTTTGTAACCTGCAAAAGTGGCTGCTGACAACAAATACAAAAAGGAGCATCAACCACTAACAAAATTAATTATTTCAACATTGAAAAAAGTATTTCTCCCTTCCCTATTGACCACAGCACAAACTAAGAAATAACAATAAAAGTTAATTCTGAATAAAAATATTATAAAATATATAATAACAAGTCATATATAGCTCTGAATAGATATCACTGCAAAGTGATATCTATTTATTTATTTTTTAATAGTAATAGTATAATACTATTACTTTTTTACTAAGTTACTTTTTACATCGCAGTTTTATATGAAACCTTACTAACCAACTTTTAAATAATTCAGCAGATCAGCTCGAGGGATGTCTGGATGATTTCCATCTCAGAAATTGAACCGTTCGCTCTACTAACAGGGCATGTGGCATAACCAGAGGAGGTCACATGAGACACTGTCATGGAAACCATGGAATGCCACCACCTGGATGAGAATTTACATGCCAGGTTTGAAAATCCATAGCCTTTGTAGCATAAAAACTGAAAGAAAGAGACAGCTAGAGTAAGACAAACAGTCTGTGTTCACATACAGCAGTCAGAGTAACAACTATGTTTACTAACAAGTGACTGTCAAACAGCTTTTTTATATACAATAGCCTACAGTAGCAACTAAAACCCAGTCTGTATGAATTAATAAACAACATCAGGGCTGATATATATTCTTGCAATGGCTGTAAATAACACCAGTAACCAATGAAAGAGTGATTAAAGCAAATATCAAACATGGCAGTAACTACAGTACGTATACCACCAGTAAGTTATCACAATTGACCAAAAAAAAAAAAAAGACATTAATCTGTCAAAACCTATAAACCAATAGAGGTTAAATGCTTTTGTTGTTGCTGTTGTTATTTTTAACTTATTTACTTTTCCTCGAGTGTAAATAACAGCATTTGGTACATGCATAGACCACAAAATTGTTACGGGCAACTAGACAGAAAGACAGTAACTGCATCTAAAACCTTTAGATGAGCATGGAGGCTATGTTTGTGTGATTATTTACATTCTAGGAACATTCTACATCATGCTTGTGCACAGACAGGAAGCTGACCTCCAAACATCAGAGCATATGTACAGTCAATGATTGGAGAGTCAGTCAAATGCACAGATGTGCATCTGTTTTAAGGGAAGGTCATTTAGAGTTCACAGTAAAATTGAAAGTACTCATTCAGACCTTTTATTACCCTTCATCCTAATGGGAACAGTTTAGTCGTCACAGCATATATCCACAACATTCAAGTGTGCCCTTCCCTTTGGAGTACTTTACCAAGGAAAACAGCAATAAACAGCACACTTGAAACCTGTGTTTATGCCCAGGACTGGAAAAAAGTGAAATAAAACACTGACCATAAGAGCGGACAGTCTCCTTAGAGATGCTGCTTTTGCAAATGTCCTACATTCTTCTGCCTAAATGCTGTGTTTATCACCCTTTCATCATCAGCAATTATAACCCTGGCTCCCTCTTACCTTTTCTAGAATTTGTTCCCATCATTCCCCTAGTATTCCCATCAAAAACACAGGGACAGTTTGGAGCTCTCTGAGGAACATGTAATTAAAGCAGTGGTGAGTCAGAGAGCAGGATTGTGAAAGTCTGATCTGGTCACACTAGATTTAAAGAATGTGAAATTATGGGCAACAGGATATTATGTCATACTCCAGACAATTTTTTGAACCAACAGTAAAGTATACACTACCATTTAGTGAGATTTATGTTCACCAAGGCTGCATTTATTTTATAAAATAAATATAGTAAAAATTGTAATATTGTAAATATTATTAAAATTTTACAATAATGACTGTCTATTTTAAATAATTTTTTTTTTAACTCCAGTCTTCAGTGTCACATGATCCTTCAGAAATCATTCTAATATACTGATTGGGTTCCTTAAAATAAATAAATACAAATAAAAACAAAACAAAAAAAAGTTATCACCTTCGAAAGCAGCTGTGCTGCTTAATAATTCTTTGATTCTTTGATGATTACACACCTTTGTAACATTGCAAATGTCTGTACTCTCAGTTTTAATCAATTCAACGCATCCTTGCTGAATAATTAATATTATTATTATTTTCTTTAAAAACAATTCTTACAGACTCCCCTATACCTTTTTAAATGGAAGTGTAATAAACAATACTGAATTCATAATATAAAATATTTCTCATGATGCTACAAACCATACTCTGTTTTATTTAAGTGAATGTTTATTCAAACTCATGTTGTTCCAAAGCTGTATGCCTTTTTTCTCATGTGGAACTTAAAAGATATTTTGAAGAATGTCTATTTTTTATCCTTATTCATAATTATTTTATCCTTATAATGAAATGCGGACCAAAACAACACTGCAGGACAACAAAAGAAAGAGCGAGAGAGAGAGTACTTTAGTATGCCATAAAAGGAAAAAAAAATTCTACATTACTTTTTAAACTCAACTCATTTTCACCCCCACCAACTTGACTTGCTATGGTAAAACACTCCACCTCACATAATGAACATTTGTAACAGCCAACTAATAAAGATTTGGTTTTCTTTTTTCATCTACTGATTCACAGCAACTAATGACACATCCCAGTCAATGCATGTCCTTCAATCAATCTAATCTGTTTATATGCATGGTAGGAGTCTCCAATTCTAGTATCAAAACACACAATATGATCAATAACATTTCATATCAAGCGGCTTATCTCCCATATCTGCAACGCGTGATTCACAGAGCTGTGCAGTATGCCATGATAAATGCTCAAAACACAGTGGAGTCAAACTGGCAGGATATATTGATATGAAACATGGCCTGACAAGCATTCTGGGAAATAGAGGGTGCCCGATCTGGTTAGGAGTGTGGGGACGACTCTGAGACAGCTGAAGTCAGAAGATGTCACTGAGTGGCAGACATGTCCAGTCTGCTCTTGGCTAAGGCCATCCGTTCCATCCTCTGCCAGAAATCCTGATTGTCATTTTGGACCAATCATTTTGGCTCTGATGTTCCATCAAGACTGGTCGGCTGAAGAAAAATCACAGAGAGTCGGTGAAGCCCTGACCTGCCATAAAACATCCAGTTTGTTCGATACAAGCAGACAGCAAGATGTTATCTTGGAATGAACTTGAGGACTGATGTTGTGTCTCCAGCCTTGGAAAAAGTTGCAAACAAAATAGGTATGTACAGATAAACTGAACAGGGCAAAAGAGAAGAGGATGGAAAAATTTAATTACCGCATAATATAAAGAAAGAAAAAAACGATTTAGTTTTCAATACAATATATCTTAGAAAGAAAGAAATTAATTATTCATAAAATAAAATAAAAAAAATACAATAAAGGCATTCAGTTTGTGTATATAATAAATTATTATTTATTTATTTTTACTTTCTATTCAAAGAATAGCAAAAAAAAAAAAAAAAAAGGAAAATATTAACCAACTGTTTTGAATGTTGATAATAAGAAGAATATTTATTTTTTATTTAAAAAATTACAAATTATTACTTAAGGAATAGTTAAGGATTAATTAATCAAAATGTTACCAAATATTTCTGTTCTTTTGAACTTTCTATTCATACTGAAAAAAAAATAAAAAAATAAAAAATTGTTTCCACAGAAATAGTAAGCAGCTCAACCGTTTTTAACATTGATAATAACAAGAAATATTTATTGAGCAACAAATCAGCATATTAGAATGATTTCTGAATATGAATATTTAATATATTTTACATATATTAAAATACAAAATGGTTATAATAAACTGTGTTAATACTTCACAATTTACAGTTTTTACTGTATGCAGAACAAATGCAGCCTTGGTATAAGCATAAAAGACGTCTTTCAAAAACATTGGGAAACCTTGCTGACCCCTACACACACACACACACACACACACACATACATATATATATATATAGGGGTCAGCAATGTTTTTGAAATGTTTATATATATATATATATATATATATATATATATATATATATAATACAATAGTCTTGAGACACTTAGTCAAACTATACATAAGTACTACAGTTTCAAAGCAGCTTCCCAAACACTGGTAGAGAGATTTTTTTTTTTTTTTTTTTTACTCCTAAATAGAGTATACATATTAAGTATTACGCTGAAAACGAGACTCAAGACAAAGTGGTGAGGAAGAAAAGCAAATGAGATGGATGGGATGGCAATGCTACAGCATGAGTTTCTGCATATGCTAAAGCACTCTAAATCTTTCAGGTTAGAGTTATATGGATGAGGTGTGTATTTTCAATGATGGAGTGCTGTTTACAGGCTGGATGATTTGCAGCTTGCTGCTTGGGCTGTTTTTCCAGTGTGTGCAGGAATGATAGTATGGCCGCTTCACAAGATCACACACATTCAAAACTGTGCCCTAGATTCAGTGACAGTCTCCATGGCCACTGGTACTTCCTACTTGGCGCTAACCGTACCTGGGCATTGTATCTGACAGGTGTAAAAATAACATGCGGTCTGACGCACACTGTGAGGGATCGATCCTCTTAGCTCAATCGCTCTCTGTCCCCCTTTCCCAATCCTCTCCTACGCCAATGTCCACTGAGATCCACACCGGAGACATACAAAGGAACAATCTCCCCACATCTCTGCAAACATGCCAGTGCCTGGCAGCTTTATAGCGACATGATAGCAACAGGGAACACATTTCAAACTCCACACACAATGAATCTTTGAACACAAATGTCCGTATGGCTTCTGAATCATTGAGCTACTGCAGAGAAATGAGAAAACTATAAGCTCCAACAAAACTCTCCTGAAAACAGCAACTTCAATAAAAAGTTAATTTGTTCAAACAATCAGCCTCTACTGTCTTACTAAATAAATACATACATACATACATACATAAACAATCTGCTTCCATTTACAGAATGCTTGATGATGATTGACACAATATAGTGATTGACATGCATCATATGCATGTTGACGATAGAGTGCAATTCCAGCGGATGACATAGGATGTAGGAATAGCGTAAACTCAGGTGAGAGTATGCTAGTTTTGTGAGAACCAAGTTTTGTTAATAGCAACGGAAAACCAGTTTGTTGTCATTTGAAAGTGTGTTGGGCTTTTTAGCATTATTATGCTTTTATATTATGATTATATATTCAGATGCATATAATTGTCTTAAAATGACAATAATATTGTTTATTGCAATTATTTCTGGGGCAATATATCGCACAACAAAAAGTTGTTATTGTGACAGGTCTAGCTGGAATGCCACTCTCTGGTGAATGCGTGTACAACAGTTAGATTAACCTAGAGATTATTGTCTATAAAGTTTTAAATATGGATATTTTTCTTACACAAACACATCAGTTTCATTCGCATCAGAAGGCCTTTTTTTTAACCCCTCTGAGCCGTATGGAGCACTTTTTATGATGGATGTACATTATTGGGCTCGACCCCCATTCACTGCTATTATAAAGCTTGAAAGAGCTAGGGCATTTTTTAATAGAACTCCGACTGTATTTGTCTGAAAGAAGAAAGTCATTTACACCTAGGATGGCTTGACAGTGAGTAAATGATGGGGTCATTTTCATTTTTGGGTGAACTATCCCGTTAAAATTTGTGTTGAACTAGCACTTTAAGGAGCAAAGATGTCCTGCCTGACACTCATACTTGTCAAATCAATCATTTATTCAACCCCATGTTGTTTCAATGTTTTTTTGTTTTTTTTTTACGTGAAAGTTGATATTTTGATGAATGTGCATGTTGCTCTTTTCCTTGTAATAACAATGAATGGAGACTTGAAAAGGCAAAAGCACTATAAAAGTGGTCAATTTATAGACTTAATCTTCACAAATTCTTCCACAGAAGGTTTGGAATGACATGAGGATGTGCAAATGATGAGAGACTTCTAATATTTAGGTGTACTATCACATTAAGGCCTAATGAAGCAGTTTAAAAAGCTGGAAGGCAGTATTACCAGACACCATCACACTGGAAGAAAAGTTGGAGAGGCAGTTTTTAATCTATCACAACAGTAATGAATATTTGAGTGGTTACCATTCCTCAGCAGTAAAGCTGTGTGGACGTGGCAGTGGTTAATGCCTTTAGAGCCTTCTGTCCACAGAGGAAGTGGAATTCATCTGACAAATGGAGCCAGAGCACTCTCTCCTCGTGTATTTCTCACCGGCGATAAGTAGGACCATTTAACTGTATTAAAGACGCACTGGCAGCGGTGTCAGGAGTAGTTTGGACGTTGCTAACACCTGAGGTCTCGCTGACTGATTTAGAACCTCCTAGACCAAGACCCCACAGGCTGCCTGACTAAATTTACCCAGCTTTTCATTAAACCCATTAAGTTGCTTTCTACTACCTTGTGGAAACCTAAACAAATGGTGATGGTGAGTTGTGGAAAGGTAGAACAATGAGAGGAAAGAGTGATGGGGGGCCGGAGGTAAAGACATTAGTGCTGTTCCAGTATGAACAAATAAGCAAATAAAAAGAGAGAGGTACAGAAAGAAAGTGGAGAAAAATCATTTACACTCCTCACCTGGAAAGTGACTTTTTATATTTAACATCTATCTGTCTATCTGTCTATCTATCTATCTATCTATCTATCTATCTATCTATCTATCTATCTATCTATCTATCTATCTATCTATCTATCTATCTATCTATCTATCTTTGATTCTCTGTCTCCACTGTTCTTTTTCACTCTCCAGCTCTGCAGAACGTCCTTAGCTCAGGTGGAGAGTGCAGATGAGTAGATTAGATCCCATGTCATTGGACCGCAGCAAGCCAAATCAATCCTGTGTGCGGGTGGAGTACAACAGAGAGAATTGCAAAGCCCATCGATCGCCTCTGAAACAAATCATACATGCAGGAACGCTTGCGCCCATGCTGAAAAAAGATCTTTAAAATATAGATAAAAATCTTGTTTTGTTGAATTGTTTCTTACCTTTAACACGACAAATTTGCTGTCAGAATTCATCATCGCTTGTTGAAGGGCGAATAGGGCTTTGCGAACAGAGTTGATGTGCGGTGGTGAACTTTTGAAAACAAAAATTATAGTTTTGAGGGGTGAAACAGTGTTCTTACAAGTCAGCTGTAAGGTGATCTTCTGTATCACACAGACTACCTATTGAAATACTCGCCTTTTAAAGTATTCAAAAACACAGTTTACAGTTTTTCTGCTTGACCAGATTCACTTGCCCAGCAATTGAGGCTCACAATGCAACTATGTAGTAACTCACATATTCACTAGAACATAACAAGAGAAAATGGCGTTAAATAACATGACATGACAGCTGTGATTTAAATGGAAAGGACTGACATTTTCTTTCTGATAAGATATGAGAAATTGTTTGTGCTTTTTGAGTGACAACCTGCACTGCGGTTTTCTCAATCTGCTCTTTCCCTTTCTGCCATTTACTTTTCTGTTTTTTTTTTCTTTTTCCTTTCAGTGTCTAGACACCCAAGGAGGCAAACTGCACTTCAACAGCTATTCAGAGCCACCATAAACTGCCACAAATTTATAGCCTCCGATATGTGGCAAAGCAAGCAAGGACAAGTTAAAGGGAGCCTATTTTCCAGAGAGCCCTGGAAACAAGCTCATCATCTTGGAATCCATTTGACCTTGGTTTGATGTAACCTGCACTAGGTAGCCCATTGAAATTGTAAAGATTGATGCGTTTGCGCTTACTTACAGCTTAACTTATAGCATCTCTGACATTAGGAGGTGAATAAAGCAGGGTTGTCATCGGTAGTGCATAACAAGGCTGGTGCAGTCAAGACCAGCTCAGTGGCATTATTTTATTAATAAATACGCTCTCTGCTCCAACATAAGAAATATAATCAGGGTGAAAGTATAACACTAATAATGGTAAAACAGCGAAAACAGCTAAAATAAAAAAAGAGAGAGAGATAAAAAGTGTAACGATAGAAAGGATTCTGTTTCTTAGAGAAACATCTTGAGAGAAGGGTGATACATGCAGGCCTTGCCTTCAGCCGAGGCTAATGTTTTTGAAGATTGCTGGGATGAATATCAAATGATGATGCAAGTTTTATGGAGACAGAGGCTCAAAGTGGCTGGCTTCTTTTAAACAGATTAAAGAGGCAGAGGATGAGGGAGATGAATGAGCTACTCGTGTGGTTGTGTGTCTAGGCAACGCACTCGTTGCGGCCTTTAAAATTGCCTGTCCTCTTGAAAGGTGCTCATCCGTTCGTCAGGCTATTCAAGACCTTGTTTGAACAATCCCCATATTTTTTGAATCCGCCTCATAACTCTGAATAATAATAACCATCTACCAACTAGTCTATCTTAAACTCTTGCCTCATCATATTTTCAAGAAAGGTAATACAGTTAATGTAATATAGTAACACAACCATTGAAAGGTTGATGATTAATAATAATAATAATAATTTAAAGAAATTAATATTTTTTATTCAGCAAGGATTACATATATATATATATATATATATATATATATATATATATATATATATATATATATATATATATATATATATGAATAAATTAATCAAAATGTTACATTTTGTTCTTATGAATTGCACAGAAATATTAAGCAGCTCAACTGTTTTAAAATTGATAATAATAGTAAATGTTTCCTAAGCAGCAAATCATCATATTAGAATGATTTCTAAAGGATCCGACGGATCATGTGATATTTTAGACTGGAGTAGTGGAAAACATTTTAAATTGTAATAATATTTTACAAAATTACTGATTTTACTGTAGTTTTAATGAGCTTAAGAAGCTTTAAATACATAAATAAAAATATTTATTTATTCTAATGCTATGCATTGATTCACTTCAGAAGGCCTTTATTAACCCCCCCGGATCTGTGTGGAGAACTTTTTTATGATGAATGGATGCACTTTATTGGACTTCAAAATCTCAACACCCATTAGCTTCCATTATAAAGCTTATACAGTATGAATAAAACTCTGACTGTATTCATCTGAAAGAAGAAAGTCATACACACTACGATAGCTTGAGGGTGGGAAAATCATGGATTAATTTAAATTTTTGGGTGAACTATCCCTTGAAATTATGTCATCAATAACTCACCCACGTCATTCCAACGACTTTTTGTAAGTGCATAGGAAAGAGCAACAAGCACATTCCTCAAAATATCTACTTTTGTGTTTCACAAATGAATGTAAGTCATACAGGTTTGAAACTATTTGAGAGTGAACAAATTATTGAATTTTAATTTCTGAATGAAGTAAGACTAAGTATGAGTGTCAGAAAAGAAAACTTGCACTCTTTAGGGGATAATTCAACAAAAACAACAACAACAACAAAATTCATAAAAAAATTACATTTAGTAAAATTATTTACTCTCAAGAAAGTCAGTCATATGGGTTTGGAACAACATGAGCAAAAAATATTATTTTCATACTAAAATCATAACATTATATAACATAGTACATACTACCTACCAAGAAAATAACATTCTCTTCTGCCATTAAAAATAATCTTTTTCCTGTCACCGTTCTTGTGTAATGCTTGAGTGATCATTTTTTGACAGTTGTTTGATGGAGTGTCAAAAGGAGATGTGTCAACTGGAGATAGATGCTCTGTATTTGCACATCTCACTCAGGAAGGCCATGCATCAAGTCGACCTGATGACAAATGTGGTGTGATGGGGTTTGTTTCCAATGTTCCAGAAGGCACTTTAATAGTGGAAGTACAGTCGTGAATTGTGGGTAAGCCAGATCATATACAATCACTGGTGAGTGCTCCTTTTTTATACTTCAAAATATTTCTCTGCTAGTAATCACTTGTGTATGGATAAGCTGATTTCAGCTGACGTGTGGCAGAAGTGGGTTCGCTGAAGTTGTCATACAGTTGGTATTATGAATCATCTGAATCTTATGAAGAACTAAAACAATCACAAGCCTCTACAGACCAAGAGCCTGTTGTTTGTACAATAATTACTGAGTTACTTGGATTTAATTGTTAACGATTTGACTGAATGCATTATACATTGGAATTTATTTTGATGTCAAAACAAAATCTCGAAAGATCATTGTGCATCCACAAATGACTCTGGTCTTTTTTCTAGAAGCCAGCTTGCACTCCTACTGATCTTTTGCAAAGCTCTCTATATTTCAGCATAGGAACACATAGACTGTGGTGCTCAAACGTCAAGCGCTCTGATGCAGTGTGTCTAGCTGTTAAGCACAGGGCTCTGCTGAGATGCTGCTGATGCCCTGCTCAGTATTCTGGATGCTGCCAGTAGGTTGGAGCCGGCTGGGTCCTAGAGACCTGGCTGAGAGCTGCAGGCTCTGGCTCTGGGCCTTTGGCTTGGGCCTCTATGGGTGCTAACATAGCCCTGGCTAAACGAGGCCCAGCGCTCCTCATTACCACCCCAGCTCACCAGCACAGCATGTACAAGATGGACCGAGTCTCATCCACACAAGCCTGCTGTGTCTGGCTGGAAATCGGGTTCCCATGACAGTTACGAGCTCCAGTTGTCGTTAGTGGAGATGTCGTGGGCTAATGAGCCATGCAAAGAGAGGGAGTGGGGTCTGGATGAGGGGTGAAGTGTTCTAGTGAGTCAGTGAGATGAGTAAGGGTTAGTGGGAAGAACAGAGAAAGCCACGCTGGGTTAAAACTCCTCCTCAAAGTTGGAAAGAGAAGATAAAAGCAGAGCTTTACTCAGTCCCTTGTTGCAGCTACTGACTATCAGTGTACACGGGAAAGAGAGCCAACTGAAATGTTCATTAACATATTTATTTTTTCTTAAAGGAATAGTTCAGCCAAAACCATTTACTCACACTTGTGTCATTCCAAACCCGCATTATAATCTTACCAGAATACCAAAAAAAAAGAAAAAGATATGTTAGGGAGAATTTTAATACTCCTATTAGCAATACAATGAAAATGAATACAAGTCTTATTAAGACATTAATCATTTTATGTGAGGAACAGATCGGAGTTTAAGTATTTGTGCCATCTCTGTTATTTGCATAAATGTAGGGCTGGGTGATATGGCCAAAAATATTATCACAATAAAAATCTACATATCAGTTGATACTACATCTTTATTTCTTTCAAGTTTAAAGGCATATTTTTGCTCCTGATTGAAAGTTGTAAAAACAAAACAAAAAACTTGTTAATTGTGGTTTTAAACAACTTTTTATGGTTAGAACATGACTAACACTTCACATTTTTAAATTCTTTACACTTTTCCAGACATTTTTTCTTAACAAAATAAATATATTAACAGAAAAATGAATTTCTTAGTTTCTGCATGTTTTAATGAGTGATGTTATTTCAGATCATGAAACAGGTTTGTGTTCCTGATTTTGATGACGCATATCTTTAGCACAGTTTGTAGTACAGGCTGCAGTATTAATATTATTATTATTTTGTCTCAGAAATTTACATTTGACAGTAGCGTGAGTTAGGATGCAGACGTCAATGTATGTTCATTGTCAAAAAGCTGTAACATCTGTAAAAATTGTAACAACCTAATTTGTATATGGTGAAATTTAATTATTCTGACTGTTTGAGTTTTATTAACAATAATCGGTCTTCCATAGTAGCAAACATTTAGATAAATAACCACACCTATAGTACCTCAATAGTCAATATCATGCTAAAAATATGGTTTCTAGGTATTTGTATGAAAAACAGTAGTCTAAATACAATAGTTTAAATGCACAAATGCTATAGCTTAATCACAATATATATATATATATATATATATATATATATATATATATATGTATGTATGTATGTATGTGTGTGTGTGTGTGTGTGTGTGTGTGTGTATATATATATATATATATATATATATATATATATATATATATATATATATATATATATGTGTGTGTGTATATATATATATATATGTGTGTGCGTGTGTGTGTGTATATATATATATATATGTGTGTGTGTGTGTGTATATATATATATATATATATATATATATATATATATATATATATATATATATATATATATAAACTTTTTAAAATATATTACATGATAAAACAGTTTTAAACTCTAATAATAATAATATTTCACAGTGTGACTAATTTTGCTATATTTTTGATAAAAAAAAAAAAAAAAACATAAGAGTCTTCCTTCAAAATTATGGAAAAAAACTGACCCCATTGCATTGTGGGAACTGGGAAGAAACAAATCTATTAAACTATGGGCGACTTCCAAACAGCTTTTTTGCACCCTTGAAAGGCACTTTGGGAAAGGGACACTATTTGTAGGGACTTTCCAAATGAAAGTGAACAACTGAATGGAACAGTGAAGGGAACATGCCATAGTCACTTCACGGAAGTGATTTCCATTTGTGATCATGTAATCTTTGGTTTAGTAGACCATGCGATGCAACCCCAAGCAAATTTGGGGTTGATTTTGACTTCATATACAAACGTAAGTAAAATAGGCGAATTAAATTAGTTTTTATTTTAATGTAATACAAAGTATTTTCGTCAGTGAATGAAATATGATTTAAGACGGTGGCGTAAGCAAGTTTAAAAAAGTTTGAAAAAGTTTAATAGTAAATAAGACACAGTTAAACAATATTTGAATGAAATAATAATAATAATAAGAAATATTTAATGTAATTTGCAACAACTGATGGAGTGCTGAATGCTGCACACACACGCAGCATTGTCAAGGTAACATTTGTCAGTCTCAAACGCTTATACGAGACAGTAATACCCTACATCCTTCAAAGAACACAGTTCAAGGGCTCTGCCCTTCGAAAGGAGTAGGGCATAGTTATGCTCACTTCTGTTTGGAATACACCCAATATGGAAAACACCCATTTTTTGTTAGCTTATCTTTCTATAATAAAAACTGCTCATCCTAAAGCCATTCAATTTAATGACTTTGACAATCTTTGTACATTCTGTTGTTAAAAGATACCACAATTTAATGAACTATCCACATGCTTTAAAAGACTAATCCTAGTTGCTAAATGAGCAGATGATTCACTTGTTAGGTGTTTTAATACGGTCACTATCAGTAATATTACAAACTACTCCCGAGCCTCTGGGTCAAACAAATCCATTTCATTCTGTCCCTGTGTATCTATCCGTGTGCATTTACTTATGAGGAACCAATATGACACTTCATCTGTGTTTCCCCCTGGTGTCTAGGGTCTTGAATCCGGTCAGTTTATCACGTCCCTGCAGCAGTGCAGCCTGTTCTGCACAGGGTTATTCACTGAGCTCATCACAGGGGACATGTTGGGGACAATCAATGAGGCCTTTAGGCAGTTCACCCCATCCCACTTTTCTTTACTAAACACACGATAGTGTGCACTGACCCATCAAGCTTGCTACTAAGGATGAACAAAACTACACATTTGCAAACTCTAATAACACTTTTAAATGTAATCTTTGCCAAATCTCAAAATGAATATCAAAGTTTCTTACTGTACATTATAATATAGACAAACAGACAGACAGACAGACAGACAGACAGACAGATAGATAGATAGATAGATAGATAGATAGATAGATAGATAGATAGATAGATAGATAGATAGATAGATATAGACTATCTACAGTCAAACTAGATACAGAACAAACAAATGACAGACAGACAGATAAATAAATATCCAGTAAAAGGAAGACAGAAATAACAATAGAACAAAAGAATGACCAATGAAAAAAAAATGACAGCCAGAAAGACACAGTAGATAGACAGACAGATAGGCATTTAGAAAAGAAAAACATACATGTATTTAACGAATAAACAGTAGATCAATAGAATGATAAAGTTAACCATTCAATTCAACTAGTCATTTATCAACCAGCTAGCCTACCATCGTGGCCCATCCTTACTCACTATCTGGCTGTGTTATTTTCTGATGATGTTCTGGACTGACAGATGCTCCTGGAGCTCTCATCTAGTAATGATGTTTGCTGTGGGAGCTTCCAGGGTGCTTTAGGGGTAATTGGAAGGGATGCGGTGGGCCGTTAATGGCTGTTTGACAGGACTACACCAATTACAAGATGAATGGGCGACACATGAGACACGGGCCCTTCTCACAGGAGCTGCATGTTGAAGGCCAAGTACAGGTCTCTTTCGTGAGGATAGCTGGCCATCGGTTAGAGACTCATCCATCAATAGCAAGGGGGTTAATTGAATCCACAGCCCACAGAACAAGGACGACCAATCAATCATTTAAGGCATATGAAACCACGATACCATTAATGTTGCACGCGAGGGTGTCGAACATGAATGCATATGCCAGTGCACGGCAGAACCTTAGTTCTTCCACAAGACTATGGCAAGTGAAGGAGATTCAGATATTCCACATTTACGAGCCCAGTACATCGACACCTTCCTCAGCCAACATCGTCCATGAATTCTTTACTATCACATAAAATGTTCAAATTGAAAAGCTATACAGAAGGTCTTTGAACCCTGAGGCAGTTTTCAGGAAAACAGAAAGAAAAACAGCTTTTCTTCCTTGCCAAGCCCACAAATCCCTTTCTGAGTAACCAGTGGAGTGTGACAGTGCTCTTATAATTGCTGAAATGCCGATAAATCCTTACATTGCTTTATTTCCAGAGGGAATTAAACTGAATACCATCCTGTCTGTCTGATGGAGAAACTGCAATGCTTTCTTATTTCAATGCACCTCACAAACTTTTACGGCTCACTCTCTCTCTCACACACAATAACCCTCGGGTGGAGGAATAGCATGCACTGTTAGATACCGTCTCCAGCATCCTCTCAGTAACTTCATGCATTCTCTTCAGAGGAGATGAAAAGATTTCATTTCCTAGTGCTCTGTTCTTCAGCCCACTAAATTAACCCTCACTTCGCTCACCCATATGGCTTCTCTATGAGTTCTTCTGCCTCCTACAGTGTCTTTCTTTCCTTTTGTTACTCATCTTTTGGAGTGTTTGCGATGTCATGATTTCATTTAGACTCTTACATTAGAAAATACAAACCTTTTAATCTGTTTTGCGGTCTTGTTTTCATCAAGGTCTCTAGAGCCTTCATTGTAATTATATCCTTCAAACATCCATGTTGTGTCAAACTGAAAAGCATTAATTAAAGCACAGTAGTTCCTTTTTTAGGAACTATTAAAAAAAACAAAAACAAAACCTAATCCTTTGCTGTTCAATGCTGTTAGATACTTACTTGCACATATACATAAAACTATTTGCTATTGTTGTACTTACTTAATAAACAGTATCTTGCGTAGTATTCTGTGAGTTAATAATTTAGTAGCATACAGAGAAATGAGAGCTGCTGATACACTGTCATTTTAAATGGAAAGTGAATCTAAAAATATAATGTCATCACATTGTTGCAAACTCGATTTACTTTCATGGTGCACAAAAAGAAAGTTGGAAGACTGTTGGAGACTTTTTATGTATTCACAATTAATGGGTATTGATGCTTCATAAAGGACACTGAAGCACCATAAAAGTGGTCCATATTTTTTCATACATTGTATTCCAAATCTTCTAAAATTATACAAAATCATTGTGTAAGAAACAAACTGACTTTTCAGTCCTTATTCAAGGAAAAAAAAAATCTTGATATTCACCCTAGCTGTCCTATAAGAGTCCATGAGAGTAGCTATTTCCAATTCAGGAAAGATTTTTTATTTTTATTTTAAGAATCAATTTATGGTTCATATTTTGTTTCTTTGTTTGTTTTTCACAATCAGATCACAGGAATCAGATTAAGTTCTCAAATTCAACTCACTGACCAAATTATTTGGTCACATCAGTCAACATCTACTATCATCTACAACATATACAGACTATCAGACCACTTTCTTGGTGCTTTTGCTTTTTGAAGTAAAAAAAAATAAAATAAAAAAAAAAACCTTTATTCCCCATTCTTTGTAATTCCATGAAAAGCGATCAGATACTTTCCATAGCAGATAAAGTCACAATGCTGAACAACATTAGGGTGAGTAAATAATGACTTACTATTGACTTAATATTGACTTAAATTGTTTCACTACTCTGGTAAAGAGAAACTGTTGTAGTCATTCGATAAGCCCTGTTAATTTTTTCACAGATAGTGAGGCTTGTGAACTCACATACACTCTCTCTTCCCCTCTCTGACTATCATGCTTTCTGACCCTCGTCAGCAAGACAGCGGTCACTGTGGCAGAGCACCCAGTGCACTAATCTTTGCTGGAAATGCAGAGGAGCGATTGGCCTCCCAACACAGCCAATCTATCCTTGGATCTGGGCCAGTGCTCCACTCTGTCTTAAAGCCATCCCCCTCCATGAGCAGGTGGCACATGGTACCTTCAGAATATTCCAGTCACGTTCCTTCTTCCTGCCTGAAGACAGAGCATTTGGGCAGATGATACACTTTCAGTCTCTCTGTCTCTCTCTCTGTGAGCATTGTTCTCCTTACATATAAGAAATACAAATATAAGATTGCGTTTAACAATGCATTTTTCATCTATATGTATATATTTTATAAAGCTTGACATAAAATAATAATCAGACAAATCTCATTTGAAAAAAGACCAGTCTGTTGAACCTTTAGACAGAATCTAAAAATAAAAATATATTTGATTATCTAATTTGAACATGATTTCTATTCTGTGCATCCTCTGCATGATTTTTTAGTCAGTGGCTTATTCCACCATACTGTTTTAAAAAGCGCTAGAGGGAATCTTCTCTGCCTGTTGCCATCAAACATTAGAATGCAGCCTCCTCCTCCTCCTGCCAAGCCCACCCTCAGTTAGTAGAAAAATTATCCATTTTTTACTCACTCTTGGATTTAGTAAGGTTACTGCCTAAAGCACTCATCTATCTAGGTTATATGTTTTGTTGCATTCTGTGCTTTGTTTTGCACTGTTTATTGTAACTGCTCTGTATCTGAGTTTTAACACAGTTGAGTTTCGTGCATTCTGTATTTGATGTTGCTGCTGTTTCGCACTCCAATTTTCCCCTGAGGGTTTTGCAAAGAGTTTTCTAGCAATCTATCTATATATTTATCTAAAAATGCACTGAGCCAGTCAGAGATGGAAAATTACATGGAAATACACATACACAATAAATGACCCCCTCTCTTGTGCTTGCACACATACCCAAAACATATCAAATCCTTGCCAGAATAATTACCTCTTGTTCACCCACACAACATATCCCTATTTGGTTCTCTTCCAACAGAGATGCAAACCCTGGGGAGATAAAGTATACACATCAAAAAGCAAGCACTTAAAACAGAGTCTGTTATAACTCTGTGCAGTGCCTTCAGACACGAAACATGTTCATATCTTAAATCCTCGGCCTCAATTACTTGACCTGCAAAACAAAAGCAGCTTTTCTGATTCAAAATTACCCAGAACAAAGTGACAAACAATCATTTATTTGTCTGAGTGTATACACAATTAAAAGGGTCATTTCTAAAGACTTCAAAGGCAACAGATACTTGCATAACAGACGTAACATCTAAAGATTTGCTACAGGCCTTCAGAATAAAGCTGTGCCAATGCAATTATATATTAAAAATGTTGTGATTATTTTCCTCACAAAATTCTATATGCATAAATTTTATATACAGAATAATACTTCTGTTCAAAAGCTTTTTTTTTTAAGAAATGTATGCTTCTATTTAGCAAGTTTGCATTAATAAAGCTGTGCCAATGCAATTATATATTAAAAATGTTGTGATTATTTTCCTCACAAAATTCTATATGCATAGATTTTATATACAGAATAATACTTCTGTTCAAAAGCTTTTTTAAGAAATGTATGCTTCTATTTAGCAAGTTTGCATTGATAAAGCTGTGCCAATGCAATCATATATTAAAATCATTGTGATTATTTTTCTCACAAAATTATATATGCATAAATTTTATATACAGAATAATACTTCTGTTCAAAAGCTTTTTTTGAAGAAGAAGATGATGAAGAAGAAATGTATGCTTCTATTTAGCAAGTTTGCATTAATAAAGCTGTGCCAATGCAATATATATTAAAATCATTGATTATTTTTTCTCCCAAAATTCTACATGCATAATTATTTGTATACAGACTAACACTTCTGTTCAAAAGCTTTATTTATTTATTTATTTATTTATTTATTTATTTATTTATTTATTTATTTATTTATGTAGCACAATATATTTTAAAATAGAGGTAATATTTCACATTTTACTGTTTTTGGCCATTTTCTTGTTGAACATAAGAAAATTCCAAAATTATGAACAGTAGTGTATATCGATTTCATAACTGTACACTTTTTAAAGAAAACACAATATGTTTTAAATAACTTTTCCAAAGACCTCTGTAGGACCCTTGGCTTTGATCCTTGTACTGATATTTCATTTATGTCTTATAGGGATAGTCATCACTTAAACAGTTAATTAAAGAGACAAAGAAACAGATGAAAGGTAAAGTGAATATGTACTGTATGTGATGGCTGAGACTGAAGTTAAGACTTTAGGCTTAATAACGCTGGCATCGTGTTACTTCTATGTGCCAACATATGCCCAACTACCATCATCTCAATTTATACATACTGTGTACACATTCACGTCTCATTCATTTGCACCATCAGCACATGCACAGATGAATGACGGTTGTGGCATGTGTTGTCTGCCCATGTCAAGTGGTGTGGTGTAATCCTTCTGTCCTGCCCGCTGTGGTGCCAGAACTGACACGTACCCTCCGTGTTTGGGACACTCTGCCACTAGCATAATTCACAGACATCACTGCATGCAAATAAACACGGATGTCCTTCACCCATCTCTGCTCTAGTTTACAGTTTGCGATCACATGCACACTATAAGGAATTAAACCAGCCTGTTATAATATAGCATAATCCATTGAAATAACTGCATATTTACAATGCCAAAATGCTGCAAACTTCACTGAAAGTATTTATTTTACTACCTAATAATAAAAAAATAATAATAATAAAATGATAAAAAAAGAATTGGATAGGGCTGTTAATTAATAAATATATATTAATCGCTGTGTCTAATTATTTTTAAATGCAAGAACATTTTATTTGTGTGCTGCTTGCTGTGGGTGAATTTAAAATTTTTAAAGTTTTTAATGAATTGGAATTATTCCCATTTGTAAGTGAATTTGGATTTAAGTGTGAGCAAATGCAAATTAGTGTAAATGCAAATTAACACATTAAATTGGCAGCTCCAATTTAAAATACAACACAAAAATCAGAAAGAAAAAAAAATACAAACGTGTGTGTGTGTGTGGGTGTGTGAAAGCAAAAAAGTTTTACAACTAAACACTGTAAGTACAAATATAATTGAAATTTAAGAATGGTAAAATAAATTATATCTCTGTACAAATCCACTAAAGAAACAATTTTATTCTATTAAGCCACTTATTTTAAAAGCATTTGCTAAAAAGAATAATGTAAATGAAAATAAGTAACCACACAGCAACACATAAAACACATGCCAGTGATACAAGCGCTGCATAAAATGAGCAGACCTGTGAGACAGACCTCAAAACAAGCAGCAAGTTGTGAGCTTAGCTTTTGAAGATATTTCTGCCTCTGTCATTACTTCACAGTAAATTAGCAAAAACCTGGGAACAGAGGCCAAATCCACCTACATCTTCAGTTTTTTTTTTTTTTTTTTTTAATAGCAAGACCGTGTTGCTCGGTGCGCTGTCTGTGAAGATGCTGTCTTTTTCTTTCCCCTCACCCTGCGGGGGTGGAAAAGCTCAGAAAGCCTATTTTCTTGTGTTTTTATTTTTTGTTTTTCCTGGCCATGCTGTGACCTCATCCTGCTTTCCCATTAGAAATCACTCTATTAAAGATGCCTCTTATGGGACTTTAAGACAAGAATTCCAGACCTCAGCTCCAATTTACATTACTAAATTCAATTAAGAGCTGATGCCTGGTGCGCGAGTGTCGGAGGCAGTGGTGATCGTAAGGCCGCCTGCAGTCTCACAGAAGGGATTACCATCCTTAATGTATCATAAAAGGGGTGAATGAAGAGAACCTCTAGAGTGAGTTATCATGATCCAGTAGAGCACATGCAGATTCTGTGGGTTGTAAAATTGACAGTGGTCCTAAAACCTTCTCTGGATAGTCTGGATTTGTGTTTAAACCTCAAAAGTCTTTAGGTACAGTCATTTTAAAGGAAAATTTTAGGCAAAAATACACGTTATACACCTTTTTTTATTTTATTTTTTATTTTTTATAAAGACAATGAGTTTACATGCAATGTAAATTAATAGTGACCATTGCGATGAAAAGACTGATCTCTAACGTTTCATACTGCATGTCCTCAGTAGGCTTGGGAAATAGTGCATAAGTAATATGGAGCACTTTTATAGTGTTTTTTGTGCTTTTTGGAGCTTGACATTCCCATCCACTTTTATTTTATGGAAAGGTGCAGCCCAAACATGTTCCTTAACTTATCTTTTTGTATTTGGCTGAAGAAAATAAAGTAATATACACTAGGCTGAGTAAATGATGACATTTTTCATTTTGGGGTAAACTATCCCTTAAATTCTTAATATGTGCACCATTTTATATATTTATGTAGTGATTGTGGGCAAAGAAAGAAAAAATCTGAAAAATGGATCTTGGTGTTTAAAATATGTCAAAAATGTGTTAAATGGAGTGCTACGAACAATTAGGAACAGAACGTGTTATCAAATTGTGCAAAGATTTCAAGCAAGGAGCATAGATGTGTGAATAAAGCAGCTTATGGGGAGAAAGGGAAATTTGCTAGGGCTGATTTTGTGTCATTTTTCCTATTTCGACTCAGGAATTTTATCATTCTCTTGTATATGCCTTTGGTCTGCTCCAGGGTTATTATAGATAATTAAACCTAAAATTTAAAAACTTAACTAACTAAATAAATAAACAAACTAATAAAATAAAATGTTATGTGAAAATAAATAAAATAAATGTTACTTGAATGAATGATTGAATGAATGAATGAATCTATCAATCAATCAATCAATCGTATCTCAATTATAATAAAATAACACTGGCTGTGACTATACAACCTAAGTGTACAAACCTGAGACACAATGCAAATAAAAACAGCCTTTCTTTTCCCTTGTTCTTCCTATCTCTATCACTTCTTTTTTCCACAGAGGAAGAACAAACAGCACCCGCTCATTATATTAAAAGCTTCGGCTATGTACTGTAGCTCCTGTTCTGTACTAAGGACTTAGAGGAGTCTTTCAGAGAGAGGGAGAAATTAGTTTTCTTTGATGCCTCTAAGAACGATAATGTACCTCTTCTTCAGCACTGCCATTAAATAAAACAAGAGCTAATACTACCAAAAAAAAAAAAAGTTCTACTTTCTTAGAGCCTCCACATTTCTGAACAATTTATGGGGTATTAAAACATTTTAATATCTATTAATTACTCTATTTATGTGCACAGGGTGATGTGGTCATTACTAGCAGCTTTATTTTCATAGAAAGAAAATGCAATGCTTTACAATGGCTTAGGCAATGCATTTACTGAATAAAATAACTTTTAAAGAAAGAACATGTGCAGATTTTTAAGCATATAACCTCAAAAATAAGCCTTTTAAAGGGATATTCCATCCCAAAATGAAAATTTCTCTCATTATCACTGTATGCTGTGTATGCTCTTCTGTGTCATCCACGCCACAAGGATGCGCTGCTTTATTTCAAATCAAAGCTAAATACACGTAAAAACAGCACATCCTTGTGGCGTGGATGACACAGAAGAGCATACAGCATACAGTGATAATGAGAGACACAGAGGAGACCGTTGAGAAAGGAATTATTGAATAAAGTTGTTATTTTTGTTTTCTTCGCTTACAAAAAGTGTTCCTGTTGCTTCATATAACCCAGATTGCACGTCTGATGGCAGATGGAATATTCTGACAATGACTTTCATACCTTTTATGGACCTTGACACTGTTATTTATTTGGCAGTCTATGGGACAGTCTCAAGCCTTCAGGTTTTCATCCAAAATATCTTAAATTGTGTTCTGAGGACAAACGGAGCTTTTACGGATTTGGAACGACATGGGGGTAAGTGATTAATGACAAATTTTTCATTTTGGGATGGAGTATCCCTTTAACTGACCCTGGAAACTCGCTGAATTTTAAATTAAAAGTGTTTATGTGACATGTACTGTACAGTATCTGCAAGGCTACTTTGAGTGCGAGCACATATTAGCACAGTGTTGAGAGGAAGGGTGTTGCACATTTCATATTATGATAAATAGCCCTGTCTGTCAAGAGTAGCAGTGGCTAGCAAACAAATTGGAGGGAAAATTCCACTTTACGTCAGTGCAGATGAACATAAATGAGGCCCGTGGACGTGGGCCCCTGGATGCCAGCCTCTGAAGGACGCGGGCTGCTCCGGCCCCACCAGGGTGTTCCTTTGACAGACATTCCAGATATAGGTGGTCCAGGCAGCTAAGAGAATGCTGGCACAATTCAACCAAAGAGGGAAAAAAATGGAGTGTGCGTGGGCTGAGGGTTGAGGAGGGGTGTTGACAGGACATGGATATGTGTGTGGGAGTGTATGTCAGAGAGGATGGTTGAACAGAAGATGAAGCGACCGACTATCACATCAATCTTAACCTGTTTGCATGCTAACCTGACCCTAGAATGAGTTCTGCAGTCTGTCAATCCATTTGTCATTTTGTTGCTAAATCATCCAAGATTGATGTTACCCTCCCATTCCGTCTCTCTCTCCCCTTCAACGTCTTTGTCTTGCTACCTCATTGGCTCAAGCTCTGTTCCAAAACCTCCACCGGCAGCCTTTTAAGACGCTCACGACGTGAAATCTAATCCAAAAGATAGGCAACTTAATTATGCTGTCTGCTAAGATATCTTGTTTTAACGCAGCTCTAGGCAGCATCACATGTATTTTTTGAAAAGGCAATTTCAGAATGCAGTAGGAGTGGAAAAATATATACATGATGGCTGACGAGGAATAAAAAGTCTTAATTGTGAAGGTACTTCATTAAAATACCTAGTAAAAACTCAATTACATTTAATTAAATTCAAACTTTCAAGTCAACCAATAGTGAATACTAACAAAATAGTTATATGTAATTAAAATAGACCCAAATTTTTTTTATAGTGTGTGAAACATGCTGTTAGTCTAGCAACATAATAATGCCAAACTCTATGGAAATCAGTGAGTTGGGTCTTCCATGGTCTTCAAGTCAATTTCAAGGAAAGTCTGTTCACTCAATGGAATATTTTAGGTTAGTCAAGCCAATGGATTGGTTCTTTTATCTACAAGGTGATCCATTCACGCCAAAGACTATAACTATAAAGATACAGGCCTAGTTTTAAAAATGATTATATAGTCCACAACACAAATATAAAAATAGCAGCATAAATAAACTATATCACTGGAAGCATTTTCTAAACATTTATTTTTTTTTAGTTGATGAACAATAAAAAAACATTGACAGCTAATCAGAATCCATCCTGCTTTTTAAGAGCTCAAGGATTTAAAAGTGGAGGACAACAAAACGGCAGCACACTCATTATAAACAGAATGTTATTGTACATTTGTGTAGACACTAATGTATTGTTTTTTTTTTTTTGTGATTCTTGGTGTGAACAGGCCTTTATTATACTGCATTGGCTGTATGTCACGTCACTTCACTTTACTCACTCACTCACAGTAAAACAAGTGAACTGGTTTGGTCTATATACAGTACTTGTCCATAGGAAGTGCAATGTAGGATGCAAGGTATAAAGCGACCGGCTATCACATCAGTCGTAGCATTTTTGCATGCTGAACTTAGAATGAGTTCTGCAGTCTGTCAGTCCAGTTGTTACTTGTACTTGTCCATAGGAAGTGCCATGAAGCAAGCAAGGTAGGTATTAAAACCGATCTTGCAGTATCCAAAACGTATTTCATCTGTATTTTTTTTTATCTGTTTTTATGTCAGATTCAAAGAATACTAATACTGTTAACATATTCTTGCAGAAAACTACCAAGCATTGTTTCCCTGCATCAAATGTCTGTCAGTGTGACTTCATGCATCCAAACCTTTTTAAAGTGCTGTAGTGGTGAAAAACAGACTGCAATGTGTTAGCAACATGTCTCCAGGTGTAATGAGGGTGTTGAGGATCTCGCTGTGAGCATCAGGATAACATCAGATAAACAGCTCCTGTCACTCTAGCACCTGACAAATGACTCTACGCTCCGCTGAAACACTGATAGCTTTTACACAGCCTCAGTAAATCAGCACTGGTGTCAGACATCAAGATGGAAGAATGTCATTGGCTGAAGGATGTGGGGGTGTTGTTGCAAATCTAAATTAGGAACTATATAGAAATAATGATGTATTGAAGCTGTGGCCCAGTTATTAGCACATACTGTGATGCACATGTGAGCAATAGGTTTGAAAGTACAAAGTGATTAAAATCTAGTGATTAATTAAAAATAACCCCCCCCCCCCCCCAAAAAAAAAAAAAAAAAAATATATATATATATAATCATGTTGTATATAACATAACATAACATAACATAACACAGCATAGCATAGCATAACATAACATAACATATAACATATAACGTATAACATAACATAACATAATAGTATGTGTGTCATATCCGCATCATGTGCATCAGGTTTTAAAGACACATCACTGCTTTTAAAGATATAAATCAAAGAGCAAACATAAAAGAGAAATCACTCACTGGTCTGCTTGCTGATTAATAATAATAATAATACAATAAATATGAATCTATATTCAATATGGTTAATGCATATACAGTTTATAGTTTATGTAAAGATTGTTTTAAATTCATTTAAATGATAGAAGTACTTGGGCTGTCCAATCTATAAAGACTGTGTCTGTTCCCCGAATAGTGAGGTCAAAATATAAATTTAATGCAGGCTCTAGAAAAAATATGATCTTGATTAAACCAGAAAAAGGCAAAATAAATGAACAAAAACAACTTTTAAAGTTTGGGCTCCTAAACATTAGATCACTCGCAGTCCTTGTAAATGAAATGATCAAAGATAATAGTTTTAATGTACTCTGCTTGACTGAAACCTGGCTCAGACCAAAGGATTATATTAGTCTACTCCACCAAGCTACTGTTAGAAGCATGAGTCCCATCAGATTGCTTGTGAATGTGGACCAGGACTATTCAGAAGTGCTACTGTTCCAACTACTAAAGATAGATTCAGAAATAACCTGCCTGATTTATCTCAACTTTTCTGTGTACCCATAAATACACATGAACTAGACGAAATGACTAGCAACATGGGCACTATCTTCTCTAATAAATTAGAAGCTATTGCCCCCATCAAATTGAAAAAAAGTTAGAGAAAAACATACTGCGCTATGGTACAACAGTAATACCCATTCTCTCAAGAAAGAAACTCTTGATCTTGAGTGCAAATGGAGAAAAACTAACTTGGAAAACAGTATGTCCAGCTATAGACAGGCTCTAAAAACTGCCAGGGCTGAGCATATCCGCAGACTCATGGAAGATAACCAAAACAATCCAAGGGTTTTTATGTAGCACAAAGTGGCTATATTAACAAATAACCAGAAGCCGTCCAATCTAAATATTCCCTCACAGTTTAATATTAATGACTTTGTGAATTTAATCACTGATAAAATACAGTAGATAACACCAGAAATACAATAACACATTTAGATTCTACAGTGTCTAGTACTTCAGCTTCATTCATCACACCCAAAGAAAAACTGCAGTGCTTTACAAATACAGGACAGGATGAGCTAAATAAACTTATCGCTGCATCTAAACCAACAATATGTCTATTAGATCCTGTACCCACTAAATTATTGCAAGACTTGTTACCTGTAAAAGAAGAACTGCCTCTCAATATTACTAACTCATCGTTATCTTTAGGTCACTTCCCAAAAAAAAAAAAAAAAAAAAAAAAAAAAAACATTCAAGCTGGCAGTTATTAAGCCTTTTATTAAGAAACCACAACTAGATCCTAATGAACTGGCAAATTACAGACCCATTTCAAATCTTCTGTTTATGTCTAAAATTTCTGAAAAAGTTGTGTCTGCTCAATTGTGCTCCTTCTTGCAAAAAAGATAGATCATTACATACTCATAGATCGATTACAAAACTTTACGGGTATTCAAGGGCAGGCTTTAAGATGGTTTAGATCCTACCTGTCTGATCACTACCACTTTGTTTATTTAAACGGGGAGTCATCTCAGTTATCACCAGTAAAGTATGGAGTGCCACAAGGATCTGTCTTAGGTCCTCTGCTATTTTCAATACATGTTACCCCCTTGTAATATTATTAGAAAATACGGAATTAATTTCCTTAATGGTTTAGCTCCTGCGTACCTAACTAGCCTTCTACCACGCTACAATCCATCATGTCCCTAATGTCACAAAACTCTGGACTTTTGGTAGTACCTAGGATAGCAAAGTCCAAAGTAAAGTAGGTAGAGCTTTTTCGCATTTGGATCCCAAACTCAGGAATAGCCTTCCTGATAACATTCAGGGTTCAGACACACTGTCTCTGTTTAAATCTACATTAAAGACATCTCTTCGGCCAAGCATTCAAATAATGTATCTCATAATCTTGTACTGCAGTTATATCTGATCAAATGCACATTATTATTCCTTATCTTGGGTTGAACAAATCATTATTGCCTGGTGAGAACAGCAGCTACGCTAATTATGTCTGTATTTTTTTCTCTGTTTCTGACACAGGTAACTAGGAATTACATAAGTTTCAGTCTGGATGCAGCCCTTACAAAGACAAGAGATGACCGAACACCGGAGAAGAGATGATGCACCCCCCTCAGAGGACCTCAGATAATGCCAAACCTCAAACAACATAAACTACCAAATTTTGCTACAAGTTTGATTGCAACATATAATCATTGCTGTTAATAGTGTTCATCGTTTGTTTGATTACATCATTAATTGAATTTTACCGTACATTTCTGCTATATGTACATCAATTTGACATACAGTAGTCACCACTGACAAACTACTACTAAAATAAATTGTAGAGACTTTATTTTCTGTAAAGCTGCTTTGCAATGATTTGTATTGTTAAAAGCGCTATACAAATAAACTTGAATTGAATTAAATATAAAGGCTTTCAATTATACTTGACTTTTTATTTTTAATTATATTATATTTAATTTAATTATATTGTTATATTGAATGGCTATATATATGTGTGTGTGTGTGTGTGTGTGTGTGTGTGTGTGTGTGTGTGTGTGTGTGTGTGTGTGTGTGTGTGTGTATGTATTATGTATATATAAATACACACACATGCATGTATATATTTAAGAAGAATATGTTATTTTTATATATTAAATATATTTATATATAATATAAAATATAAGAATATAAATATATAAATGTATATACATGTAAATATTTTCTAAATATATAATTTATGTGTGTGTATTTATATATACATAATAAATATACCCTGTACACATACATATATTATGTAAACAAAACTTTTATTTTGGATGTAATTAATCGTGTTTAATCATTTGACAGCCCTATAAAATATACAAATCAAAAATAGAAATATAATTTGACATAATTGTAGAAATAGATTTCTAAACAAAAACACATCCTTTTTTTTTACCCAGGCATTAATGCCTAAATATCTTAGGTAGAAAACGCCTTTATGAGTCATTGAAACCGTGCCCCATTTTGGGGTAGAGAAGAGTCTGAAATATTTTATCAGCCTCTCTCATCAGACACGCATAGATACTGTAACTATTCTTAAAAAAAAAAAAATAACAAAATGTCCACCCACCAGTTCAACAACTAAACTGTCATCACACAGAGATATAACACTCTGATTTCTTTCATAACATGGCAACAACAGAAAACACACAAACAGAGAATGCTTTGTCTAACTGTAGAAAACTAGGGCTATCACTGTGTAAGACGAAACCATGCCCGAGTTCTGTTTTCTCTGCTTCAGTCTCCCTTTCCACTTCTACCTCTCACATCTGTCTCCCATGGCACTCACAGATATATTCCTGCTCAGGGACACGGTCTAAAGGTCCCAGAGGACTACAGCACTCCCTGAGAGTTGTCCCTGTTCCCCTTGTCACCAATTTGTGTCTGCGGGCTGACACTGGCGTGCATTGGGAGCAGGCCTAAGTCCCCCCAAGAGCCATGCCTCAGTCTCATTTAGGATTTCACATTTCTCTGTTGGTTACAACATTGAGGGAAGAAAATGACCTAGACAAAGACACACCAACAAAGGCAAAAAAGACCAAGAAGGAAAAAGAACACTACTATACTGTCTTTATATCCAACAAAAATAAAATATATCCTATAATATATATATATATATATATATATATATATATATATATATATATATATATATATATATATATATATATATATATATATATTAGGCTATTAAATAGTATTATAGTGGTTCAACGCATTATATTCTTTTTTTGTTTTGTTTTGTTTTGTTTTTTGAGCCACAGATCTGATTATTTTTTGGATAAGCAAGAAAAAAAATATTTAAAGGCACAATGAAAATGGCATGAAGCGTTTTTGACAAGCTAATTTTTTATCTGTAGCTACATATACGCAACTCGGTATTTCCGCACTGTCTGAAACACGTCTCTATATGCTTGTGCGCACTCTGTATGCAAGAACAGCGCATGAGTATCGAATTGAGCTCTCTTTCGTTTCTTATTCTTGTGGTTTAAAATGGCTTGAATGTGTAAATTGGCAAATTAATCTGTGAATCTGTACGTGCGTGCCGTGCTGTATATATAAATTGGCCACTTTGAATGTTTCATTCAGTTTGGAATGGTTCGTTCAACTCACTGTATTTCATTCTGCAGGTTGTGCCCTCTGGAGGTCACATTTTGCATATATCACTGAGGTTGTCTCATTTTAGAAACGTAACCATTGTAAAATTGTTATTCATTGTCAGTTGAAAATTACTGTAATTTCTTTCTTTGGAATGTATTTTTTTTATTATTATTATTCTGATATGAGTCTTAATGACTTATGCGGCTGACGAGGGCGCTTTCAAAATCAGACACAGAGACTGACTGAATATGCAGTGGTTAACAGCTCACTGGAGGAGAAGATTTTCCATTTTTAGTATTTGAATCTTTTTCTCATACAGTTAGTTAGTTAGAGCTATCATATGATGACAGAATTCCTGGAATATAACACATATGGACCAAATTTATGCCATTTACATCCCATTTGAAGATTGAAAGCTTTCGTTTTCTATGTTGCACTGAAAAAAAAAAAAAGTAAATGAAGCAAATGTAGATCCATTAAAATGTAAATAAGATGTATAGGTGGACAAGACTGAATAGCACCCAACTGTGACTCTATGGATCATGACAGATGCACTTGAATCATGCAAGTCCCCAGTCAGTATGTCTTCTCCATTCATCTGTCACCCTCTCTACCATTAACATTAATTTCCAGTATGATGCATTTCATCCTACGCATCATATCCTACGCATTATGCTCCAGGCAGTTACCTGAACTTACTCAATTGTCCATTGTCCCAGATGCATTGTGGGTACCTACAGTATAACATGAAGAGTTGGCAACCATTGAAAATGGATGTCTTAGGGCGACGGGAGAGATTGAAAGGATGGAGAAAATGGAGATCTCTGGGGCTTTTGGTAGCATGATGTCCTAGTACATCTTCTTGTTTATAATTTTCCACACCTGCATCATTACCACCCAAATGGCAGAGATGTAATGAGAGAAGCAAGAAGAGATGTTCAAGGGGACACAAGGGCTTTGGAAAACATCCATACTGGATATATATATATATATATATATATATATATATATATATATATATATATATATATATATATATATATATATATATATATATATATATATATATATATATATATGTTACCTGGGCTCAATATACAATGCTCTCCTCTTCCTCCTCAAGTTTTCGTATTGTCTGAAAGTCAAAAATCTGCTCACCTTTATTCAGTGTGTAAATTGAGGGATCTCTAGGGCTCTGGCGCACCATCGTCTCTCTTTCTAGGATGTTGTACCATCCAAACCCTATTTTTCAACTCCTATGGGCAGGGTCTCTGGGGAGGGATATGGATACAGGTTTTCCAAAGTTAACAGAAACACTCAGGACAGACCTAGCCATTCTAATGAAGCCAACTCCCAGTTGTCTTTGTGTGCAGCTACCATGTGGGATGTGATCAATTATTTTATCATTCCCCGTAGAAAGCCTGTAGATAGACAGCATGAAGCTATAAGTATTGATTAAGCCACAGCATAGAAACTCAGACACATAGTAACAAGCTGAAGGTTGCTGAATACCAAACTCTCAACCGTAACAAGACATTGTTAGGGACAACCCATTATATATAAGTAATTGTACTGGTACCAACCTATCCACTATAATCCAGAGGGATCCAATTTGTATCCCACAGAGAGTATAAACATGCCAATTTCACCTGGTTTAGTATGATTTTTATAGACTGAGAACATCAATTTGGCTATCTCACAGAAGTTCTATCTAACTCAAACTAGAGCAAAAGGTACACAGAGGGTTAGTTGATGACTGTGCCGCTCAATATGGACTCAGAATATTGGTTTTCTAAAACATTCTTCTAGTGCCTGCAGTACTATATATAAACAGTTCATATAACTCTTTTTTTCTCTCTCTCTCTCTGTGTAAGAAGATCAAATACATGTCAAATACATATTATTTTACAAACACATATAATTTTATAAGTAACTATTTAATAATTGATTTTATCAATGAATCAACAATGTCAATGAAAATAATTCTTGAGTTCAAACATAAACATAAAAAAATATAGGTAACAGACACTAAATTGTTTCATTGTGTCCATCAAGTTGTACCTTTCAATTCACAAAAAGTTTTTTTTTCTTTCTTTCTTTCTCTAATAAATAGATGGAAATAGATGGAAACGTCATTTCCATCAGTCTCATTTTCCCCACGTAATATTATCAAACAGTACATGATTTGAGATGTGGTGCATGTTCATGACTTTCAAAAAATATTAATAAAATGAATTAGCACAGATACTGATTGCACAGATTCTATTTAAACTGAACAGAGCTGGATGATGACATCACTGAATTCAATGTGTTTGAACAGTAAAGGCAGTTCAAACACATTTAAACTGTCTTTGCAGTTTAAACAGCCTTTAACTAAAAGTTAAGTGTTTACTATTGTCATTTTGCATCATTGATACACTATTTTCATATTTAATACTGCAAAGTTGCTTTGATACAATCTGTATTGTTAAAAGCGCTAAATAAATAAAGGTGACTTTACTTGACTATTGCAGTGACCTGTGGCCAAGTATGGTGATCCATACTTGGCATTTGTGCTCTGCATTTAACCCATTCAAGAACACACTGTGAACACACACCTGGAGCAGAGGGCAGTCATATTGCTGCGGTGCTCCGGGGAGCAGTTAGGGGTTTGGTGCCTCGCTCAAGGTGGTATTAAGGGTGGAAGAGAGCGCTAGTTATTCACTCCCCCCACTGACAATTCCTGCCGGACCTGAGACTTGAACCGGCAACCTTCGGGTTACAAGACCAACTCTCAAACCATTAGGCCACAACTGCCCCTAATTCGATGCATGTATACTTTTGGAAACTTTTTGGGTAGCAGACAATTTAAATAAATTAGTGAAATTTTGAAAAACATGTTTTTATATACAGGACCACGTGTCTATAGTTGAAGAAACACCTATATACACAAAGAGGCACTTTTTCCATGCACTTCAACTGAAGTCAAAACGAAGGTCCTCTGATATTGAAGGGCCCGCAATTGTTCCGAATGACAAAACCACATTAAAGTGAAGGCAAGTAATCCCACCCCTTGGCTACTACTGCTTCAATTTAGCTAACAAGTTTAACTATTGTCTTAAGAAGTCCTACTGAGCACACACCTCACTGCTTGAATGAGTAAGTTACTTAGCCAACTCCCAACTTCAACACCTATGACAAGGACAGCCCCTCTGGAACAACCTGAGGTTAAGAGCCTCACTCAAGGACACAACAGTGATAGTTCATGACTCGCTTTTTAGAGTTTTAGAGTGATAGTCCGAATCCTGATGATAACGTAGCCACCACTTCTCCAAACAACATAGATCATTTACCTGTGCAAAGTATAAAGTGGCCAGTTTTGCTTTGAGTGATTGAAAACACTGCACCCTGAAGTCTAGTGATGGCCGGCTGCCAGAGGTGGCCTCCAACCTTGAGCTCTCTAAGCCTGTATGCATCTGAACTCAGAGGAGAGTGGATTGTAGCTAGAAAGCAAGCCGCTAAGAATGTAGGGAGCACATAAAAGACCTTAGTGCTTTGCCACCACCCAAAGAGATGGTGAGATGGAACTGATGGACTCGGAATACTAATCCTGTTACCACAGCAATCAAAAGGGACCTGTCTCTCTGCATTTCGCTCTCTTCGCCTCACTCCGTATCTTTCTCTCACTCTCTCCTCCTTGCCCTTCCTCATTCATCTGCTCCATTTAAAACAGTCTCTTGACACTGACCCATGGAATAACAATCACCCAAGGCTGATCTCGAGGACACGGCAATCAAGAAACAGACGAACACATGCCACATTACTATCAGTACCATTTTGAATGAACGAAGGGATTGATAGCATAAATGAAAGGCATGTTTATGAAAGAACAAACAGTACTGTTTAGGGTTAAACTGGGTAAATGGTACTTTTCCTGGTGGACAAGATGACTTTTAGGTAGGGTTGCCAACCGTTCCGTATAATACGGAATCGTTCCGTATTTAAGGCATCAAAGACTCGTTCTGTATTACAGCTATACGGAACACAGTTTGTCCCGTATTTAAGGCATATGCCATATGACCACCTAGCCCATATGAATAACAAACTCTAAAACGAGAATTAATCATTCTTTTTTGACAAGTGTTTGATTTGTGAACATAGCCATTCGAGGGAGACTTTACGACCAAGCGGAATCCTCCACCGGCTGGTCACTCGTGCTAACTGAGGTAGGTTATTTAATGTCCGCATTTCGAATTCAGCAAATTAGTTTAAGCAAATGCAAACAACGTGATTCCAACATTCAGCCACGCAAGAAAACCTGCATTTTACCCAAGTGAAGACATGATCAATAAGAAAAGTCGTCTTTCTCTAATGTATACCTAGATAAGTCCGTTTACATTTAAGTAACATTCAGTGTATTCTTAACCTTGAATATCATTCTTAAAACACAAAATGACCAATGAAGTGTCAAGCACCCAAAGCAGTCCATATTTATTCTATAAGTTTTCTTAAGTTTGAAAAATATCCTTTTTTATATACAGCCAACTGTAGTAGGTCTACTGTATATTAAACACACCCATATCAGAAGTCAGAAAAAGCTTTATTGCCAAGTATTTTTGCACATACAATGAATTTGTTTCAGTTTCACAAGTTTCCAGTACACAGAGACAACAACAACACACATAATAAAAAAGGTGTGAATAAAATACAAAGGTATAAATATAAATAAAGCACACACACACACACACACACAAAGGATAAATATGTACAGGTGTGCTATCATTGCAATATAACTTCGGTGTCACATGATCCTTCAGAAATCAGTCTAATATGCTGATTTATAATCAATGTTGGAAACAGTTGTGTTGTTTGGGACCTGTGATGTTTTTTCAGGATTATTTGATAAATAAAAAGTTTAAAAGACCAGTATTTATTCAAAATAATATTTCTGTGTTAAATATACTATTCCAAAGTTTGGGGTCAGTGGATGTGTTAAATGGATACAAAGTGATATTGTTAGAAAATATTTCTATTTTGAGTAAATTCTGTTCTTTTTAAATTTTCATTTTATTTATGGAACACAGGTTCCAAAAAAAATTAAGCAGCACAACAGGTTCAACACTGATAATAAATCAGAATAATGTGACAATGAGGACTGGAGTAATGATGCTGAAAATTCAGTGCTGCGTCACAGAAATAAATTAAAGTATCCAATATTAGAAATTGCAATAATATTTCACAATATTACTGTTTCTTTTCTGTATTTTTGATCAAATAAATACAGCACTGATGAGCATGAGTGACTCCATTAAAAATATTACAAATCTAAAAGATATATACCTGTGTGTGTGTGTGTGTGTGTGTGTGTGTGTGTGTGTGTGTGTGTGTGTGTGTGTGTGTGTGTGTGTGTGTGTGTGTGTGTGTGTGAGAGAGAGAGAGTGCGTGTGTGCGTGCGTGTGTGTGTGTGTGTGTGTGTGTGCGCGCGCGCGTGTGTGTATATGTATATATGTGTATATGTAGATAAATGTAGATAAAGTGTGTGATTTGTGCAAATGGAGTTTAATGCAACTAGCATCACCAAACAGAATTACAAAAGCAATACGTTTTCAAATGCCACCATTCAATATAATTATTGGAGTTTTCAATTTTGTTTCTAGACACCATGTGTCATGATGCTCATATCTGAGACAAAATCAGTCATGGTTTGTGTTGTATCCCAAATCCTTCCTTAGACAGCGTCCATTGGTGCTTCCTGTAGTGGTCAATTAAATAGTGTGCCCACTTCCCCTCATCCTTACTAGATCTCATTACTATCCTCTTCCCCTCTCTGTTCCCATTAATCCACACATACACATCCTCATGGGTGTATTTGAATCATGAGCTCCGGGACTGGTGTCCCCTGACGGATTACAGCTTGGTACTGTGGATGAGATAAATGATAACTTCCTTATTGCAGAGAAAAGTAAATTAAAGTCAGCCACACCACTCACCCTCCCCCATACACACTCAGCGCAAACTTCTTCATTTACTAACTTCTGACAAGGACACTCAGACAAACACACACATAACAGGCAAAGAAAATGGTAAAATTCATAGTTTTATGCACCTGGTGAAGCTCTCTACTTAAACACACATGGATGTTATTTAAATCAGTCATTAGGTACAGAGGATTAGCTAGGGAATATTCTTGCTATCTCATTTCCAGGTGCAATGACCACAGGAGTCAAACTGTATTTTAATCCAAATAAGAAGGGTAGGCAATGAGAAAGGGAGTGATAATAATGTTAACACACAGCATAATGAACACAAAGCCATCAGTGTCCCTTCACAAATGCAGGAAGTGCTCTGGACACAGTGACATAGTTGAACAAGAAGTAGATGGTAAAAACTTTGTATAAACCACTGTATAAGCAAGCAAACACCCTTAATTATTGACTTTAGCTGCTTGGCTATATATAAGTAATAAATAACATACAAAAAAGATATAAATCTATTATTAATACTAAAACTAAATATTTGAAATATATATATATATATATATATATATATATATATATATATATATATATATATATATATATATATATATTGCTGGAGAGGAAGCTTTAATTAAGATACAGACTCGGCTGGTTTCAGTAATTAATGTTTAAAGATGTAGATATCAATCTCCACTGTTTCACACTGTCAAACACTAGACAAGCTGACAAAAGAGTGATGCAAGCAGCTGTTTCTGTGTCTCTGGTTCGTGAATGGCAGATCTGAACTGACATGCTCAAGCCAAACATTCATTTAAACCACTATGAACCATATGGAAATATCCCTCCTCCCTGTTAATGGAAAACAAATTTGTTTTCTATAGACAAAAAAGGGTCATTTTAAGTGGTGATTAGAGTTGCTCTAAGGGTGGACCTCCATCTGTTGTGTGCTCTGGCACACCTTGCCCCAGGTGGAGAGTGACATCTCTTTGTGACCCATATAATTGGCTCTTTACCACCTTGATCATGTCTCTTGAGAAAAAGAGAGCGAGAGAAAGAGAGAGTGAGAGGATAAGAGAGGGGGGTCTTGGGGAGAGCAAGACATAAAACATCTGTTGTGCTCCTCTGCTTCTGATGCAAAATCACATGTACTGTAACTAAAAGAGCCAGCTAACAAGGAGAGGCTATCAGACACAACACTGAAGCATGGCAGGTAGACAAAAAATATTTGTGGAATATTTAGATTTGAATTGGTAAAACATGTAAGAGATACATACATTGGTCATACAAATTAAATTGAATTTTTGATAGATTGTATTTAAACAACCATTATAACCATCCTTTTTTAAACATGAAAATGCCACTGTTCATAGCGATTAAATTATGTGCCGCATTCATTTGGAATACCAGCACAAAAATAACCAAATTAAAACTGAAATAAAACTAAACTATAACTAACAATAACAGAGGGTAAACTAAACAAAACAAAACAAAAAAATCCTAACTATAGCTATTCAAAATTAACATTGGGGCTTTGGGTATTGGGCAAAATTGGCATTGGCGCTAAGTTTAATTTCAATATGTCAAAGCAATGATTCCTGTATGGGGTCCTCAAATTTGTAAATGCATTACAGTATCAAAAAGCTTGGAATAACTTTTGACAGGCATGGTTTCAATATGATCTGTGCCAAACTTGGGGATTAAACTGATGAAAGCTGTTTGAGGTGTTGCAAAATTCAAAACAGCGAGTAATGTAGTCAGGCAGAAATTGAACCCCCCCAGGTCCACAAAATGTCATTTCTAGGCAATGCAGTTCAAAAGTTATTAGCTAAAAAGTACCAGAAATGTGAAACTGTGGGTGGTGCTAGAGGGCACGAGACAGTGGCACCAACGCTGCACTGGAGATATTGAAATGAATCAATCACCTTGCCAAATATCACACCTTTTTTGCATTAAAATAAATAAATAAATAAATACATAAATAAATAAATAAATAAATATGCAGGAAATAACATGCATTTGGAAAAACAGAAACAGATGGACATTTTATCTAAAAACAGTTCAGCTGGATTATCAGTACTACAGACCTCATGGCTGAATTCTTTGTCAAGTTTTAGGAGCACAGAGATCCACTCTCAGCTCCCACAGGGTTCAGCTCAGGACAGGGCTCTAATTAACAGCAGTGCTGCTTCGTGCAAGAAATAGTGGGGGTGCACAAGAGACCCTTTACAGTCCCTCGAGCTGAACCCGATTTCACCCATTAATGAAGATTGTGACTGATTCAGGCTGCAGCAGTAATTGGTGCCCAATGCATCCAGGTGCTTCATGCTTTGGCAGTACTGTCGCGTGCTACACAACCAGCATGCACGCTAGCAATAAAACCACAATACAATAACATGCCCGCTTCATGGGCTGACCTTAGCTGCCAATGCCATTGATTAAATGACAGGGATGTGCAAAGCAACAAAAAGGGTTAGTTAAATAACTAGACTACTAATCAGACTTAAAGTTGTGATGTAATGGAAGTAGCAACATATATTTTATTCTTGTGACACGGATTATGGAAAAAGAAAAAAAAAAAAGTAGGGCGGGCCTTGTTCTACCCCTTGTTTGTTGACTGGATGGATGCAGATTTGAATGGGAGTTTGATGTGATTGTAAGAAAGGGGCAAGGTTTTAAGTGGACTCAAAGAGTCTGGCAGAATAAAAGTCTGTTGTTTCACCATAACGGGGGGTGGGGGGTAAACATATGCATGGATGAATTGTTTAGAATAAGATCTTTAAGATTTATTTAGAAAACAGATCCTTTTCAGATTTCCATTTCATTCAAACTTTGAGGAAGCCCTAAAAATTAATTAGGTAGATTTTCACCTGATCCCAAAAAGAAGCATTTCTTTGGAGCATTCACATGGAACACATTCTTGCTTTCAAAGACAGCTGGACTTGGTCTTACCATGCCGTTTATGCATTAGCTTAATAGCTAAACCACAGCATGTTTTAGCACACATCACGGTCATATAAATAAGCTAGTTGTTTTCAACCACTGAGACACATCGATTTTAGTTAATAGAATTTTGAAGAGTATTTTGTATAATATATTTTGAAAAAGTATTTTGCAGTTTCCTTTACGAAAACGGTATTTTACAAATAGCCAGAGTGGTTCTCGCTGTTCGAAGATGAAGGCATATGTCCGTTTGGTCTGAATCTGAGAGCGTTTGCAAATGCAGTCTGTTCTAAAAAGCTCAGTGTGAAACCCAAACAAATCCTGGTCCAAACAAGTCCTCCTGCCAAAGATGGTGGGTATAGTGTTCTGATTCAGAGTATGGAGTGTTGTACAGCGACAGCTTGAGGTGTGTGGGTCTTCTACTTCCCATACCCAAGCTTGTTGAACAAGCATTACCGGGAATGAGAGCTTCATTCACAAAGCAGATTGCAAGGCATACCATAAGGGCCAAAGATGGAGTTTAATTTCCTTCTCAAAGGTACAAAAACATCTTATTTTAGGAAGTGCAGCAACAATTGTAGAGTGTTTTTTTTTGTTTTTTGTTTTTTTAAGCTGATTTCCAAAGGCAGTGGTGTGTATGATTAAATGTTATCATTAAATTAACAGTTGTACACCAGCTACAGTGTGATTTCTACCTCAGAGGCAGAGAACATTTGCAGCTAGACATATTATATTAGTTCTATTGTACTATTGTGTTTGCAACTCTAATTTTAAAGACACTGGAAGGATAGAGGATAACAGTCAAAGTGCTCTTGCTATGGTACAACAAAAAGTCCATGTATAAAGAAGTGTTGAAGAAAAAGACCACAAAGAAAGCTAGATAACCCCCCATGTGAGTCAGACCTCCGAATGTATACTAAAGGCTCTCTAAAAATAATGATACAAAAAAGACTGGGACCCTACAGGGCTTCATCAACCTCTCCCTCTCTCTCTCCTTTTATCTGTCTTTCTTCCTCTGTGACTTTGCCCAGTGTCTTCAAAGTGAATAGGAGAGAACAACTGCAACGAACAGGACTGCATTCCATTTGATTTTCAGAGAGGCTGGTTTCACACACCTGGCCATGTGTTTAAAATATCTGCATGCGTGTGGGTGCAGCGCATGTACACTGGCTCGGTTACCGCTCTGTGTGAGCCGCAGTAGAGCGCGGTGACATTAATGATTAACGACAGATCTCAGTTGGGCCCCTGCACACCGCCCAAACCTCTGTCATGCTACCAAAAATAGACAAAGTGCAGCGCCACGTTTAATGACAAGCTCTTCTGATCGATGCTCTTATCATGCATGGAAGCAACACAAAGACAAGTCTTTCAACCAGACAGCCTTGCCACATAGGGAGGAGGTTTTCGAAAGGCCTGCTTTTGAAGATATGGACAGCCCTTTTTCCTCCCACTGTGCACGGAAGCAGTGATGGGCAGGCGCTCGGTTGTAGAGTGAGCACCACCTATGGCAGACCTAGGGCTGGATGGAGAGAGCGTGAAGGAGCAAGAGCTTTCATGTTTCTTTTATAGCGCAGCGGGGTTTTTTTTGTTTCTCAGAAGTATTTCTGAGGAGGCACTGGAAGCTTGAAAGTCCTTGTGTAATTGGAAATGGATTGAAGTGAATGATTTGCAATGAGATATATTGGGTTTGAGAAAGCATGGAACACAAGCAGCATAGAGCAATGGATTTCCCAACGAATCAACCAAAGAAGATCCAATAGCATTTACTTGGCTTTCTCAGGCTATGCACGGTAAGTCAATAATTGATCAGCAAGTTCCATTTGAGTTGGAACTGATGAGCCAATCTTTGTGCAGTTGTTGACTGACAACAGATTGACCAGAATACATCACAAGTGCACCTTGTAACTTAAATTGACAAAGGGCTGTTCGGAGATAGAACCAGTCTCATTATAGAAATAGAGAGATTTAGACTTAGAAAACAAAAGAATTTAAAGGAATATTCCATTTACAGAGCAAAACTAAATCCTCATAATGTTGATAACAAATATTATTTTCAGCTTGTACCTTCTTTAAAAATGCAAAAATCTAGCTGGTTTAAGCTGGTCATGTTCTGGTCCTAAGCTGGTCCTAAGGAACTAGCTCCTACTCATAACCAGCATAACGTGCTCAGGACCGGTTTATGACCAACTAAGGACCAACTTAAACCAGCTGCCATGTTCAAATCTTCCAAAATGTTGGCCTCATTTACTTAGATTGTGAGAATCTCACCATAAAAGAAAGAAACCAGAAAGTAAGCTGTACTGAACTCGGAATATTCCTTCATGTGGTAGAAGGGTAGAGATACTGTAAGACACATTGTAAAAGGTAGATGGTATAAGGTGCATGGAGAACTAGAAAAGAAATCTTCAAAGAAGTACAAAATGATTACACTTCACATGACCACCTGTCCTTTCTGGACATCTTCTCTGCTCTTGAGGACTGTCAGCTGGCTAGCTTTCCTCACATTTGTGACACCAGACAGGCAGGTCAGTCCTACGTCTCAGATTAGATTAACCAAGCAATTAAAGTTTTCTCAAACATCACAATTCCTGAAAGTCAGCTCTAAGAGTGGGAAACAAATCCAAAGAAGAGAACAAGAACATGTCAGTGTTCTCTAGGGATTTTACATTTTGTCAAGATTACCTGGAGCTCTTTGTGCTTGGAAGAGCTTATTTGTCTTGAAGCAGGGGCTGTAGCTTCCAAGCTATTTTGTATGGATGTAGGTTATTTAACAATGACATACTGTATCAAGTCAACACAATGAAGTGGAATTACTCCTGTCTATCAACACACCACCAGTGACGCCAAAAAAAAAAAATGGAGATGGATAAAAAGAGCATGATCCAGACTATTAACGCAGAAGATCTCTGAACAAACATTGACTGTTTGATGTAAGAATTAGCACAATTAGCTGAAAGATGAAGATACTGTATCTGGATGTAGGTCACGTAACCAGGGACAGTGTCTTGCAGGGAGTACTTTTTTTTTTTACACACACATGACACGTTTTTACATTTATAATTGATTTGTCTCTTATAGAAGTAAGAGGGGTAATTCCAAAACTATAAATTGTAAAACTTGACTATAATAGGCAGTTTCGGCAAGATACAAAATCCTTAAAGCTGAAGAAAAAAAAAAAAAAAAAAAAAAAAAAAAAAAAAAATATATATATATATATATATATATATATATATATATATATATATATATATATATATATATATATATATATATATATATATATATATATATTTCTTTTTTCTCTAAATGCATGCTATTGATCTTATTGTGAATGATTCATTCAAGTATAGTTTAAGTATATATTATAAAAGATTTTTGTCCTATGAACTTCCATTACTTTTCCATAACCACTCCAGGTATTTTCAATTACTAGATTGAAAGACTTTTAATTCAGACCGATTCACTTATGAATCATTCAGGCTAATCTGTGAACTGGTTAAACTAATTCATCTGAAACAACAGACTCAAAAGAACAATTAATTAGCAAACAAATAAGAGAAAAGTATGATTTGCAAGCTAGATTTACTCCATACAAAAGAAGCACTTAATAAATATAATTATGAAATATTTTAGAAAAGGAATTAGACATGGAAAACATTTTTTTTAATTGAATGTGTATTAGTAATAAATTAATAAGAGAAGATTATTATATTTTAAAAGAATGTCTGTCTAATCAAGCCCTAAAGTTTCTGTAGTTGATTCTGATAGGGTGGCAAAAAAGAGACCAAATATGTCTAAAAATATCTACATTCCCTTTCAGTGAAACAGTACTTCTTTCAAATAAAAGCATTTTGAAAATCTCCTGACAACACTAGCAAATGGATGCTGGTTTATCCTTTATCCTATTAAGTAAAATATATCTAACTTCTGTGCAAGACACTCGCCTGGCACGAGTGTCATATGATTAAAGTATGCATTAATTCTACAATAAAGAACCATGAGTCCTGAAAAAAAAAAAAAGAATTTTGTATTTGCAGATTTTCCATAACCGTGGGATGATTAGATGACTCTGAAAAACCTTTTCAAAAAGTTTAAGAGAAAAAGCAAGCCAAACTAAGGATTAGAACACCTGGCTGAAAGGTGTAAGAGACAGCAGCAACGACCCTGATCTTAACACACTGGCTCTCTTGGTCAAGGGGAACCGTGTGTGGACAGAAGACCGGTGAGAAGCAAGACTCGGATAGTGGAGCAGTCCTCTTCCTCTGCCCCTGCAGTTCAAATCAGCAGCGGAACCAGAACTGAGAGGACTCCTTCATCCATCATAATGCCACTGCTCACAAATCTCTAACAACAAAATTACAGCTTCACCCACAGGATTGCCCAGCTCCACATAATATAGACATATACTTTTTACACACTACACAAATACTACCTGCAGACAGGCCTTCTATGAGCGCACAAATACTCTAAATAAATGCTTTTGCTACAATATTCATAAATGGTATCCATACCTGTTAAACTGCAGAAATGTTGGCAGATTTCTACAGTTTCCAAATGTTTGATTGTGTTAGATAATAGAAAATAGAATATAGATAAATAGATAATAGAATTAAATAGAGTATACTATATAAAAATACAACAAATCATTATTAAATATTATTAAATACAAATAATTTCAAAATGACTTCTGCTACTGTCACGGTGTCTGGGTTTGTGTCTCCCTGGGTGGCCACTAGAGGTCTCACTTCCCCTTATTGTCACCCCCTTCAGAACTACATTTCCCACTAGCCTTATCTGTTCATCACTGTTCATTGTATTCAGCTGTCACCACTTACATTGTTTGCACCTGTGTATAAATACCCTGGTTGTTCTGTCATTGTTACGGAGTCCTTGTTGAATGTCACCCTGGTTTTTCGTGTTTCTGGATGTTATGGTTCTTGTTTTGGACGGATTACCTGGATTTTGACCTTTGCCTGGATGTTTTCTGATTTTGGATTATCCCAATAAAACACTGCAAATGGATCTACCTGTCTGTGTGCGTTTCGTGACAGAAGGACTCCGTCATGCCTAGATCCAGCGGTGTGGGATTTCGAATCCGTTCCCCAGCCACCATGGAGGAACGGAGGGGGAGACTCCGGAACTTAACCACCCTTCGTCAAAGGGGGAGTGAGGTGGGTGGCCTGGCGCAATTGTTTTGGACCATGGCGGTCGGGTTGGGTTATGATGCAGCACTGAAGGACTTTTTTAACAATTGTCTGGATGACCCTTTGCCTCAATGGGAGATGAAGGGGCTGGAGATCCTAGACTTTTGGGGGTTTACCCATTACCTGCGCCATCGTGCTCAATGGGATACTTCGACCACACCTGTGTCTCCAGAGAAGAGGGCCGCCAGCCCAGCGCCACAGCACAAGATGGCCGCCAGCCCAGCGCCACAGCACAAGATGGCCGCCAGCCCAGCGCCACAGCACAAGATGGCCGCCAGCCCAGCGCCACAGCCCAAGATGGCCGCGGAGACAGTATTAAGTTACTTTTCCAGGATGTGCCAGATCCCAGAGTTTCCCAGGAGTGTTCACATCACGGCCGCTGAGCCAGCGCCAATGCCCAAGATGGCCGCCAGCCCAGCGCCACAGCACGAGATGGCCGCCAGCCCAGCACCACAGCACGAGATGACCGCCAGCCCAGCACCACTGCACAAGATGGTCGAATCTACACCTGTGTTGGCAGAAAAGATGGTTGACTCAACGCCTGAGTCTTCCGTCAAGGAGCCACCGGCACGCCATCATAGAGGCCGCAGGAGGAGGAGACAGGCGTCAGCCGTTCCTCAAAGCCAGGAGGACGTTCCCGAGCAGGCCGCTGCTGTCCAGGAGGACGTTCCCGAGCAGGCCGCTGTCGTCCAGGTGGACATGTCCAAGGTTCCCGAGGCGGTGCCCGATGCCGAGGCGGTGCCCGATGCCGTTCCGGAGGTCGGGACGGTGCCCGATGCCGTTCCGGAGGTCGGGGCGGTGCCCGATGCGGTTCCGGAGGTCGGGGCGGTGCCCGATGCCGTTCCGGAGGTCGAGGTGGTGCCCGATGCCGAGGCAGTGACCGATGCTGTTCCGCAGGTCGAGGCGGTGCCCGAGGCTGTGCCCGATGCCGAGGCGGTGCCCGAGGCTGTGCCCGAGTCCGAGGCGGTGCACGAGATGGTTCCGGAGGCCGAGGCGGTGCCCGAGATGGTTCCGGAGGCCGAGGCGGTGGCCGATGTTGTTCCCGAAATGGTTCCAGTGTCCGAGGCGGTGCCCGAGATGGTTCCGGAGGCCGAGGCGGTGTCCGAGGCGGTGCCCGAGATGGTTCCGGAGGCCGAGGCGGTGCCCAATGCTGTTCCGGAGGTCGAGGCGGTGCCCGATGCGCAGGCCGAGGCGATGCCCGTGTCCAGGGCCGTTCCCGAGGCGGTGTCCTTGTCCCATGCCGTTCCTGAGGCCGCTCCCAGGGCGGTGCCCGAGCCCGAGGTCGTTCCCGAGGCGGTGCCCGAACCCGAGGTCGTTCCCGAGGCGATACCCGTGTCTAAGGCCGTTCCCGAGGCAGTGCCCTTATCCAAGGCCGTTCCCGAGGCGGTGTCCAATGCCGTGACCTGGCCATCGCCACAGTCTGCTTCTCACTGGCTCCCCGAAGGGCAGGTTCCGTTCGGGCCACTCAAATGGCGAATTCCTCCCTGGCCGTCTGCACAACGAGAATGGACTAATCCACCGTGGCCACCTGAACTGCCTGGTCCCTCGTGGTCCCCTGAACTTTCGGGTCCACCATGGCCCCCTGATCTGACCGAGCCACCTGGGCTGCCAGGGGAGCCATCGCTGCCGGTCCCAGTTCCCCTACACGGGCCTGGCCCGCCATCCCTCCCCCTGTTCTGCCTCCACCAGTCCACCTCCCTCCTGGTCTCTTTGTTTTGTGTTTGTTTTGTTCTGAGGAGCATCTGGAAGCTGCTCCTTAGAGGGGGGGTAGTGTCACGGTGTCTGGGTTTGTGTCTCCCTGGGTGGCCACTAGAGGTCTCACTTCCCCTTATTGTCACCCCCTTCAGAACTACATTTCCCACTAGCCTTATCTGTTCATCACTGTTCATTGTATTCAGCTGTCACCACTTACATTGTTTGCACCTGTGTATAAATACCCTGGTTGTTCTGTCATTGTTACGGAGTCCTTGTTGAATGTCACCCTGGTTTTTCGTGTTTCTGGATGTTGTTTGTTTCTTGTTTTGGACGGATTACCTGGATTTTGACCTTTGCCTGGATGTTTTCTGATTTTGGATTATCCCAATAAAACACTGCAAATGGATCTACCTGTCTGTGTGCGTTTCGTGACAGCTACAAGGAAATTTTTTTTTCAAATTGAATTCCCATTACACCACAACAAGCTCAGCAAATGCAAAAAAATAAATGTGCACATATTTCATGTGGGCCTAAAAACTGGAATGCACACACAAAATCAGCTAGCCTTCCTATAACGTTATGCAAATGTGTGCGCCCAAGTTGTTGGTTTTGTAGAAACACTGGGAGGCTGGCTAACAGTTTGTGAGTCTCTCTTGGCACAAGCATACACAGAAGCACACTTATTATTCAGAGAAGAGTGAGTTATATTGATTCAAGGTCTCGAGTCCAAATAGAGAGACAGAAAGTGTGCAACTATGAGAGTGTGTGGGCACTAAAGTTAATAAAATCGGTCAGACTAGCATTCAGTCCAACTTCTTTTCATTAGTAACAGCAGTTGTAGTGCTAAAGTCGTTAGCTGCATGTATTTCTAGCAGAGAATGTGCCAGTCACAGTACTGTGGGAAAATTGTTGCACAAGTGGTGAAGGCACCCTGCTATCTCTGACTAGAGCAGTTAAATGAATTCTTTCGGATATTAGCTGTTAGCTGACAAAAAGCTGTTATTTGAAATCATTTAACCTGCTGGACAATTTTGAGGCTGAATCTGTCTGAAAACTGAGAACAGGCCCACCTCCAGCTCTTAGAGGTAAGGTGGTTCTAATAACTCTCAATGGTCACATCAGTTTTTTCCTGAATTTCGCTGACAAAAAGTTCCATTGTCAATTGTGCAGTGATGTAGTACAGCTTACACAAACTTACAAACCAAGCAGTTAAGCTACATTTAGCTAATGCTTGAAAAAAGTAGTTAATTACACAACACTGAAGCTACCAAACAATGACTGGAAATGGAAATAAATCATCCAAATGAAACAATTCACTAAAATATGACTTAGACTTCAGATGACTACGTGAGAAAGTGGACATTCTAGTAGAAAGTGTTTGATTATTACCTTAACTGATTGTATTGCTGCATAGGTAAATACACTGTGATACCAAAAAAAAAAAAATTATTTGTATAGTGCTTTTTGCACATTGTTTCAAAGCAGCTTTACAGAAAATCATAATGTCAGTGTTTATAATATATTAATATCTTCATGCCTTACAGTCACATTTAGCAGATTACAGCTGGGTGATAATATAGTTGACATTTCTAATAATATAAACAATCACACATTTGTGATATTGATTTATGTAAGTATACTGTATGTATGTGGATAAAGCTGGATATACTTCTATATCCAACTTTATATATAAAGCAGTGCACTAATATAGTTAACATTTTGCGAAGATATAAACTATTTTGCTACATTGCTAATAGTGTATTACTAGTCAAAGCGATACTATTTGGGGAAATAGATACTATTACACTACTAAAGATGTAGTAATGCTAGCAGCTATGCTAGTTAGGGCTGAAACAACACATCTACTACCAATCGAAAATTTGAAAAATAATAATTAGTTGCAGACCTTATTCTTGTCTTTTACTCATGTCTTGAACCTACACTGGCATCACAATTACCAAAGAAGTATTTTAAGAATTCAGAGAAACACACCCAGATGAATTCATAGTAATAGATTCTAATGATGTATTTCATGCTTCATATAACCTCTGTTATATTTCACCTTGTATTCATTACCCTTTCCATATGTCAGTGATGTAACAGACAGTGTGCTCCAGTGCAAGCTGGGGGGAAAAAAATGCAGCGTAGTCAAAATTCAAAGAAAGACTCAATATTCCACTCAGACCAACATGAGATGTACAGCTCAAACAATTCTAAAAACATAAAAAAAATGTACACAAAAAAACACAGCTCAAGCATTGACCCAAACTGGTTTCTCTGCATGTAATTCAGCAATCCAGCAGTAATCTACTGTATTTCTGATGACAAACAGCAGGGGTTTACAACCTTTACAGAACCCAGGGACCGCCAAACCAGTCAATCAGGAGATTCAAGGAAAAGTTTAAATATATATATATATATATATATATATATAGATATAGATATAGATATATAGATATATATAAAGCTACACTTTTACAGTGTCTTAAGAAAAATAAACTATTAAAAAACATTAAACATTGTAAAATTCCTATCGGCCAGAGGGCGCTCTCATGCTAAAACTCCAAATACGCCCAGCAGAAGAAACCCAGAAAATCCCTATAGTTGTTGCTGAATAAACAGAAGATTTAAATGCTTTCATTGATTCAGCATGACTAATAAACACATGACTACAGCAATATATGGTTTATCTGAGTTCTTATTATTATAATTTTTATCAAGATAAAGTATATCTATAACGCAATGCTAATCGACATAGCCTTTATCACTGCTTAGAATACTATGAAATATGTTGCCTGCCTTATTCTGTGTAAGAAGCCACATCATCTCAAAGAAGGATTTATTTCAAATACTAGACTGACGTTAAGAAATGAGTTTGGAGTAAAAATATGTTATAAAATGTGGTATTTTCAGATGCTTTCAGATGGAGCAGCATTTACTACACAGAGCTGTAGTTCACTGACAAGCTACGCAAACAGCTATCATTATCGCAAATGATTTCTTTAATCGTACAATTACTCTATATCTATTTTTTTTGTGTGTGTGTGTGTGTGTGTGTGTGTGTGTGTGTGTGTGTGTGCGTGCGTGTGTAGCTTGTCAGAGAACTATGGTTCTGTGTAGTAAATGTTGCCCCATCTGATAGCAGGTGATGGAGATTTACTACTAATCACAGACCCGGCTTTACTGACAAGATGTGCATGACAATCTCATTCGATTAATCTTGTAGCTCTGTGACACAAGGGTGAGTAATAAATTACAGAATTTTCATTTTTGGGTGAACTATCCCTTTAAGAATTATATAGTAATCTTAGTGAGAGAAAATTTAAAATAGGAAAAAAAAGAAAGAAAGAAAAAAAATATGTATGTGTGTGTGTGTGTGTGTGTGTGTGTGTGTGAGAGAGAGAGAGAGAGAGAGAGAGAGAGAGAGAGATAAAGCCACATTTGTACCATAAAAACTTACATTGTGAGAAAAAAAAAATAATAATAAAAATATAAACTTGCAATTTATTATTGCTATTAGAGGACAATTGTGGCTTATATTAGCAAGTGTAAAACAAAGTTGCATTGTTTGAAACAAATATGCAACTGTGAGATATGAATTCACATAGTTGGAAATAAAGTTGTAATTCTGATATATAAAGATACTAGAAGTTAGAAATGTTAAGAAACTTAAGTACCTTGTTGAAAACTCTGGACAAATAGAAAGGCTATAAAATAAAACCACTGAGAACGGCAGAGCTTATGAGCTGTCAGACATTGCGCTCAACTTCAGCCTACAAATGCCTCTGTATAAGCCAGTGTGTTTATATTAATTTCTGCAATTCCATCTAGTCAAATTTGCCATTTACTAAACATATGTGTGCATACACATGTGCACACTATAGATCTGGAAACATTCAACATTCGCTGCTTATGAGGAACAGACAGTGACCTCCAGAAATACACAATGCACAAGGCGCTTTATGGAGAGAACCAAACAAGCAAACAAACAAAAAAACTCAATGGATGCAATCAAAAAGTGATTATATCAACATTAACTCAAACATTGTAGATAATGCAGCATGGCAATCTGGCGGCTTCTGCCTGCAAGTTGATGTTTCAGTCTACAGGAAACTAGATCAACATCACACACATGCAATCACACCAATAAGCCTCTATTAGCTACAACACTAGCATAAAAAAGAAGATATGCTGTAACAGTGTGTGGATTTTATCCACCTTCGCCAACCCCATCTCAAGGCTGTGGCACACAGAGGAGTGAGAAGTTCCATGTTAACATGGACTTTAAGCATAGGGATCGTCTCTGATCCAGAGATGAACAAGAAATACCTAGGTCTGAAGACAATTAAATAATTAATCCAATTAAGCCTTCAGATAACATGCCTGTAATCAAATCATTTGCACACAAAGGGATGGTGTCAGTTCACAGAAACAAACTTCATCTGTGGTGGGTTCATCTCCCATCTAAACAAAAAGATTTAATTGCACTTCAACATACGCGGATTATGGTAGAGAATGTACCACCCACAGATCTCTGATAAAAGCCCTGCAGAATGTGAAGATAAATGTCTTTCACAAAATTGTACACAAAACTAGTGGATTTTGAAACAGATTTCAAAAGATATTGTTTAAAAAAATAAGTATTTGAGTAAAATCTTTAGTTACTAACAAGAAAATTGGTGCACTTCAATACAAGACACACTTACTCATTTTCATTTGTGCTGCAACAACAATAGATGGTTTACTAAGGCACAATAAAATGAGTATTTTCTTTCAGTATCAACTAATTACGTGTAAAAAAAATAAAAACAAAATAAAAAATAAAATAATGAGGGAAAACCTAAAGTGCACTTTTTTTATTTTCTAACCTATCCCACAGATGTCAGCCGATTTACCCTTACTAAAAACATAAAAAAGTGTGCAGCATCCTTGTGGGTCTAATTATTACATACACCTTATTTTTAATATAAGAGCAGGTTCAGTCATTTGTAACTTGAATGTGCAAGGCTTCCAGTGTCATTCATGTCCAGTTATTTTTAGCTCTACAAAACAGCTTGGTTTGCTGATTGATATTGTGAACTGGTATTCATTATTATATTATTTAAATGTATTGTCATAATTATAAACACATTGGTTTGTAGTGCAAATTGTTTCCTACACTTTGTTATTCTTCTAGTTGTTTACCTATAGGAGCTAATAGGTCTTGCACTTTCATAGAAAATAGCTAGCTTTCTTTAGCATTGCATTATATTGTAGTTAGGAGACCTATATGCCTGATTGCTCTGATGTTCTCCATAATTTGTTAGGATTTTGAATCATTTGAAATGAGTGTGCAGGGATACTATATATCCTCTATTCCAGAGTGGCCTAATTACGGAAAAAAAAATATCCCAATACACACCTAAAAATACTGTAAACATCTTTCCAGAGAAGAACTCTCCATGCTTGAAATTGGCTGGTGTCAGCTTTGAGGAGAAGGCCGTTTAATGTGCAGTCTTTGCGGGCACAGGAGAAGGTTGCATCTCTGTAGCAGGCACATTGGCAGTGTCCTCCTGTCTGGCACAGCCAATCAGCATGCTGACTCAAGGGAGGATAAAACTCAGAGTGGCTTTAGCTGAGAGACACTAGAGCGAGCCAGGAAAAGCGCAGCTGAAGCACGTGCACACATACACGTCCTCTCGTTCTCACTTTTCCCATCTAGTTGCTTCTTTTTCGTTGTCAGTAACACACTTTCTGACTCTCTATTTCTTTCAGTTGGAAACACATGCAGAATATTTCTATATATGGCAGCTTGACAATAAAGTCTATCAATAGCATTGATCCCCTACAAAAGTCTGATCACCTGTCTGTCGGGGCAGATTTTAAAAAGCACAGCGGGGGCCAGAGGGGAAAGTTGACCTGAATAATGGCAATACATATATTTAAAATTTATTAACAAGGCCCATGAACTGTTCTCTACCTCTATATTCACCCACAAACCTGATGCTTAACGCAACACAAATCAACAACACAAGATGTTGTCAGCAAAAGTGACAAGTGACAGATTTGAAATATATACAATTTTTAAATCTGGTCACTCGGCATGATACATAGACAACCAATACATCTCTTCCATGCAGTTCTTTCGTTTCTGTCCTAACCATCCATGGCAAGCAAGCAAAACTATTTGTCAAACACTTGATTCTATTTCTGCCACGAAACTTTGGCTACACATATACCAAATTTATGGTACACACCATTGTATGGTTGTGCTTTTAAACAGCAGCTCAAGGGGTATTGAATAAATTGGTTTAGTGATTCAATGAGTCGTTCATAAGTTATTTGTTACCATCTACTGGCGTAACAATATATCTTGCAGATAGAGTCCCTGAAATCCACATTACTATAGTGATAAAGTCCCAAGTGCTGTACTAAACATCATCGATTGTATCGCTGCTCAGCCAATCAGATTTGAGGACCAGACCTAACTTTACATAATAAACACCAAAAAGTTAATATTTTACTGACAAATTATTTGTCACTAGAATTATCAATTTACACCCAGTTAGGACACAGTGTATAACATATAAGTAGCACATGTTTGTAGGTGTAGCCGCCCACCCAATATCAGCAGGACCAAACAGTGCAGCCAAGGGGAGTCAGTGTTTACTATTTTATCACAAACACTTATCCTGATTGGAGGCAGTTCCAAGCGCTTTAAAGTTACTTTCCATTTTGTAATTAGAGGCTAATAATTGAAATATAAAATGAGTTCTCCAAATCAAATCAAATCAGGCTAAAAATTAAACACTTTGCTTGTGATCCACAATGGATTGGTCCAATCAAACAAAGTAGCTTGTAAAGCAGCTTAATTGATTTTAATAAAGCAGGCTATAAATGAAACAGCTAGCAGCTGGTCTGAAAGAAGCCTGGCTTACCTTGCCGGACATCCCTGGGTGCAATAGCAATGCCGTTCTTTGAATGAAGCTGTGTGACACAACAGTCGTCGGGTGGGGATTGCAACACGCTTGCGCTGGGGTCTAAAGAGTGGTTGTGGGGAGCAGTGGGCAGTAGGGAGACCGGAGGTGCTGTGTTAGGACACACGCATCCCGTCTGGGTGATACTGCAGCTCTCGGTTTCCCAGCCTGAGCCGACGTGTAAGCACTCCTCGAACCACCGGCACAGGACTCCACACGTAAACTGACTTGAATTCTCATTATTAATGAGCAGAACCTCTACGAGCCGGAAGTCCAGAGTTTCCGCAGACAAGGGGGCCTGGCCCTCGGACATCCCATCACCGTTGTCTCCATCTTTGTTGGGATGAGTGGTCAGGCACAACTGCACAAAGTTCTTATCGAACTGCAGGAATGTGTGGGGTCCTGGAACCATGCAAAGTTCGACGGCTTCAGGGTCCGAGGGGAAGGTGGGCTGGTCTGGGGGGCCACAGGTCTGGTTTGAGAGGTAGTGGTCCAAGGGCAGCACCAGTGTGGAAAAAGCTAAACAGGCGCCGGCATGGCGATTGAAGCGGAAATAGAGCGAGTACTTGGTGGGGTCAGGGTTCTCCACAGTCCAGGAGCATCCGGATGCCAGAGCAGACGGCCTGGGAAAGAGGTCCCTGAGTGAAAAGGAGCCGTATAAGACCCCAGCCACCAGAGAGGAGCAGGGGGCAGCCTGACCCAGTGGCTCCACAGCCCAGGCCAGTGCAAAAAGGGATGACAGCACAGACAGACAGAGATGACCAGCAGTGTTCATCCTATGTCATTTGTCCTGGAGGGGAAGAAAGAAATGTAGATGAGTGATCCAAACACCATTTCAGTGAGATCAATCGGTCAATCAATCAATCATGTCTTTGACTAAACAGATCATATCTTGCTCATTTCTTCAAACAATTTGCACACTGAAGTCTAAAGCTATACTGTATGGTTTACACTACAATAGGAACAATGTAAATGTGAAACTTTTTGAACACTTTAACTGAACACTTTAAATAACCAAAATAGAACAAGACAGACAGATAAATGGCATCTAGTTTACACCAAGTGCAAACAGCATTAAATGCTATTCACACAATAGACGTAATGTCTTATTTGTGCTAAAATTAAAATATTTTAGCAATGACAGACAGTTTTAATGGAAATAGACGGAGCCCTAGAAGTCACCTGTAGGAGAAAAAAAAACAATCCGTGCCGACGGTTTTGCAAACCGTCCCCTCAGTTTGTAAACCATACTCACAAATTCTTACTCACTGTTCCCTCGGTTTAACAAATTGTGCCCATGGATTAGTAAACCGTACCCACGAATTTCCAATCCATGTGCTCAGATTTTGTAAACCGTACCTTCGGTTTTTGAATCCGTACCCACAAATTCATAATCTGTGTGCATGCTTTCGCAATCCATTCCCTCGGTTTTGTAAACTCACAAATTTGTGGCACCGCTTCCACCGGCAGATTCATTTGTGTTTATTAAACATTATTTTTCATTAACTAAAACAGAAACTAATATAATAACCATAAAAAACCTTATTTGAAGCACTTTCTTGCTTTAAATAATTGTTAACTGAAATCAAATAGAAAACATTCTCATTTACATTCTTCATATACTAAAATAATTAAAACTGAAATAAAAACAAAAATAAAATGTAATCAAAATTTAAAATGAAAACAGTAAATACAAAAATAAAAAGTCATTAAAAATATTAATAAAAACTATAAAAGTATCTTAATCATACTAACATAACACTGCTAAATTGGATTATTTGATTTGTGTAAAACTGTGTTGGTAAAACAAAAGAGAAGGGGAGTTCTGAAGGATAAATTGCAAGAAGGGCAACACAATGTTATTTGAATATTAGATTCATTAACAGATTTACATCACTAATCCTTTTTTAATCCGTTCTGTGGGGACACTGTGGAGAGTCAAAAACAAACATCCAGAGAGAACGAGAATGACAACAGAAAAAGCGAGACAGGAGAAACAGAAAGCGAGATGGAGAGGAACAGTTGTGTCACATATCGGGCCATTTAAGCTCTCTGACAGCATTAATGAAGCGGAAAGTTTTCCTGTAAATCAGCCCTTCGGTCTTGATTCCTGCCTGCCAGAGCTCCTCACGCCAGCCTTTTTCCACAGCTGTGTTTGCGACCCCCTATTCAGCCTCTCCTGAGCTGCCACTCACTTTTCATTCAGTCAGCCCACCCCTCTGGCACTGGTCCCTTTGTCTTAATTGCATGTGGTTAGTGGTTCACATTACAGGTATACATTCGGCTGTGGTGGGACGTCCTTCATTTGGAGGGCCTTCGGGTTTCTGTACACTCCCACCTGGATCAATAGGTGGAAATATCTGACTTTCCTCCTCCTTTATGCCTCTTTGTCATTCTGTCTCACCCTTTCTCTCCTCCTTCCCACTCTCACTCAGAGCAGACTTGTAAATCATTTCAGGGCTGCTTGTTCTCTCTGTGAAGGTCACAATCCTATTCACAAAGACACAAAACAGACACTCATACTTTTCTCCGATGTCTGAAATCCCTGACGGATGTGCTGAAAAGACTGATGACTCTTCTGTGGAGGGTTTAGCCCTTCAACTAATCTCCCACACTCTCATGCACACGCACACATGCATCCTTTAGTTTCCCACTGTGACACATTTATAGGTCTTCGAGTTTTTGATTAATAGCGCATGGCACATGATGCAACACTCTTTTTTTTTTTTTTTTTTGATCTATTAATTTATTTAAAAATACATTCAAATGAAATTCAGACATACAATGACTTGAACACACCAATTCTATGATAAGAATGTCTTTACCTAAGTCAATATCTGTCAGGGTTCTGTCACTTCGGTCTAGTACTGTATTATTCATGGTTTTGTGACAGAGCCCTGACACTCCCGTCATGTTGTTGTTTTCTCGTCTGCGTGTCCTGTTTCATGTTGGAGCGTGGTGTTCGAATCCCGGCACCCATTTCTTTTTGAGTTTCTGTTTTGTCTTGCGTTTCATATTCTGTCTTGTTGTGGGAGCATGCGGTCTCGAGTTCACTCGTCCATGCGTTCTTCTGTCCATGGATTTTGTGTAGCATGCAGTTGTGTTCGGCCGCATGCTTTTCTTGTTGTCTTGTGGTGTTGTACACGGCTCGAGTTATTGGCTGGGTGCTTTTTTGTTCTGTTTTGCCTTGTTTTTGTGAACACATGGCTCACATCTAACATACGATGACATGCACCAGTCACTTTGTGCAGCATTGGTCTGCTCACTACCTCATTCAGCATAGAACTGACGTCATTCTACTACCTCTTCAGTCAGTTTAAATAAAAGAACCGCTCTCTGAGCCTATTGTCACTTTAATCAGACTGAATTGACTGAATCAGACTGAATCTGTTGGACCATGGGTCTGAGAGTAACGCAAATGTATTTCTCTGTATGTATTACTGTACATGTGGAAGAATTGACAAAAAAGCAGACTTGACTTATGAGCTTTCTCATTAGCTGCTTGTTTGTGTCTTGATTTGTTCAAGTACATGGCTTGTGATTGTTTTGGTGGCCATATGCTTGTGTTTTTGTTTTGTGTGAGCACATGGCTTTCTTGTTTGTTTCCATGTGCTCTCATCTCTATTGTCTAACCCCACCCCACTTGTTACCTGATTATCAGTTTATTGGCTCCACCTGTCCTTCCTCATTTCCTGCCTGATTTGGCTCCCTATTTATTCTCCTTGTGTCTACAGTCCTGTAGCAGTTTGTCATCGTATCACCCTGGATGTGTCCTGCTCTTGCCTTTTCAGCCTGTTTTTCCCCAATGGGGTAGTTTTTGTTGTTTATTTTGTTTATTTTTTAACAAAAAGCCTTCATCCCTCTACCCAAACCCTGACAATATCCAATCTACCTTTATTGGAACTCTCATCTTGTACAAAAAAAAAAAAAAAAGTAGAAAGAAAAAAAGTCAAATGATGTCTCTCAACTTCTATGTAGAAAAACAGATTTTAATCTTTCCCTTGGGAAAAAAAAAAAATTCTACTCTATTTTCAACATCAACAAAGCTGCCATTCTTACTTTTGTTGTAAATATATTAAATTATATATTTTATTATGAAATTCCTAATTATTATGAAGATTATCCTGTTACAGTGTCATTATGAGATGGTCAAACTATGTATAAGTACTAAAGCCAAAATAAAATATTTGTTAAAGTATTTAAAGTTATACAGCTTTATGCAGTAATGTTTTTGTGTATGGAAACTCAAAATTATAATCTCTACTTTATTGTCTTCTTTATTTTATTTTATTTTTCAATAAGAAAAAAAGTAGTTTGACAATCTTTTATTTCTTTGTCAAAATATTTAAATAAAGCTACTTCACTGCTTGTTCATGTTTAATAATGACCAAATCAAAGTCACATGCAAATAAAGATAAATGTACAGTACATATATTTACATATTTTTAAAAACTCGCCATTTTTAAACTAGATTTTTAAAACAGTTTTTTCTTTTCTTTATTGTGGACACTCTTACATGTCACTGACTCATGTACCAGAACCCTTGGAATTTTTTGCTGAGTTTGCAGCCTTTCATGCTTATTGTGAGTTCATCTTTGATAGGTAGATCATTAAATGTTTAATATATAAAGATAAAATGCATTTGTCTAGTCAAGCATCTGTCGGGATGTTATGAATATTCCGATGCATCCCAGCAGCCCATTAGCTCCGTGTATGAGGTGCATGTGCTGGAATCAGTCACCAGCAGCGAAGCGAGTTAAATGGAGCTAAGAATTGGCACTGGAGAGGGGCTTTTAGACAAGGAAGATGAAAACACGAGAGTTTAGAGTGGATGCATCTTTCATATGATGAGAGGTTCCTTACTCAAGCTGATTATGAGATGGCTGGAATAAAGGGTTGACATGAACAAAATGCACAAACAAATGATTCTACCAAGAAATAAGTAAATGCTGAAGATGAACTGACACAGAGAACCGAGTCGCACTCCATTTCACAGGTGCTTATTGCTTCTCTCGGTCCTTATATTGTTGAAAAATGCTTATCTGATCATGCATTTGCTTATTTGCTTATTGATTTATTTTGTGGGAGTATGGTGATAAAGAACAGAATTTTTTTATTTTTTTTTCACTGGCTATTTTAAACTGCAGGGTGCAGACAGGCCATATCTGAATGTTTGTATACAGTACATGTGACACTAATCTGAGTCGTGTGATCAAATCATTTCAAATCAGATTTGCTCTACTTTCATATGTGGTCCTGGATTGGATACATTTCTGATTTGAGTCAAAATCGTCACACGAGAACTCATGTGTTTGTTGTACAAAAATCTACACTGTGGATTAAATCAATGCCATCAGCGCGTCTAAAAAAAAATTTTAAAAAAAATGTAAAAAAAGGATTTGTAAAAATCTGAGGAAACCAGAGATGGCAAGGTAACAGTTTTAATCAATACTGGAGGAGATGCTTCAGCAAAACCCAAGGGAATATATTACAACCGAGCTGTGTTAGCACATTAGTGCTGCAACTTCTAGGGCTGGTGTTAATGCCGTAAAATGTGAGAAAAATTTAATGGGGCCCAAAGGCCCAGCAGGATTGATGTAGGATCTAACATAATTAAAATGAATATATATATATATATATATATATATATATATATATATATATATATATATATATATATATATATATATATATATATAAAGTGCTATATATATACACTGGTTCTAATGTTTGGAATAATTCAGATTTTTCATATTTTTGACAGAATCTTCTTATGCTCATTAAGGCTCATTAAAAAATGTGAAAACAGTAATATTGTGAATATTTTATATTATTACAATTTAAAATATTTTTTTCCATTTAAATATATGTTAAAAATTTAATAATTGCTGTGATGTATATATACATACACACATACATATATTTATACAGTATATATAATGCATTGTGATAATCTCAGTAAAAAAGTCAAGGCATCTGTTCAGCTCATTTTCAGGCAACTGTCTTTTAATTAATGACAGTTACAGGTCACTGAATATTAAGAGTCAAAGCAAAAACAACAACAACAACAAAACAATAAGGCCTGTTATATCAATAAAGCCACCATTTATCGTACAATAATGTACACTTTATTCCTGTGAATTTATTCTTCTATTCCTGTCTACCACCTTCATACATTTCTGTGTACAAATTAATACTTCCTATTTGATTTTTATTTTATTTTATTTATTTTTTTGCCAATATACTTGCTCATTAAGTACACCAATGAGCAGCTGTCAGTTACAACAGAAGAGCATCCCTCACCAGCACAAAAAAAAAATAAAAATAAATAAAAACAAAAATTTCACACACTAAACCAACTCTGAGAAAAGAAGCATGACAGAAGGTGGGAAGACATAGAAGGTCAGGCAAACACAGAGTAAGGAGCATGTCTGGAAATAATAGGTTATGAGATGAAACAGACATGGGGATCTTTAGAGATGCAAGGATGGCTTTGATTTTTTTTTTTTTTTTCTGTTACAATACTCCTATCTAGTTTAGTTTTAAAAAATGCAAGGTTTGGGAGGGACATATTTAAAGGCATGTCCTATTTCAATAGGCATCGGACTTTAGTTACATCACATTCATGAATCATGCTGTGTTACTTGCTGGTTGGTTGTAAGGGGCGGGGCATTCTCATTCGAAATACATTTTTATTTGACAGAAATCTATAGTGCAGATTGAGTCATCAATATTTTTAGTCCTGGAAAAGTAAGGCTTTTAAACGTGAATATCTGCTAAAAGCCTATTTTTTTAGGAGCACACTACCATACAGATGACCTCGAAGCCAAAAGACAAGCCCCAAAACTCTATTTTTTTTTTATTTTGATTTCAAAAGTTCTTTAATATGCAGAGAAAACTATGAGTCAGCCTTTCGTAGGTTGATTAGCAAAAGAAGAGAAAATGCTGTGCCGCTTCCAAAAAAATTGGCCTTTGTTTGATCTGCTCATTCAGCCTGACAAATCAACAGCCAATGGCATTTCTTTGGGGGTGGGGCTATCTTTTTAGCCAACCAATCACAAATGGGGGATAATTCTGAAAATCGTGTTTGAAAAAAAAGTTAAAAAAATGTTGTACATTTTCATTTGTTGATGCTATGTGATGTAGAAATTATACACAATTCACCTTCAAATAACAGCAACTTATCTTGATCTCTCACTTTGCTTGTTCATGTGTAGAAAAAAATAAACAAATGCAAAGAGAACATGGAAAGTCGAAAATGGCTTGCTAAAATAGTTTTGTCAGTTACTCATCATGTGATATTACCCTTACTTTTGGTTGGCTTCAGCATTGTTAAATGACTTCAAAGCTATCTGCACAATAGCAAAGCTTTTGTAACTCAGTGTACTTTTTTTGTTCAGGTCAGGTAAGCCAGCTCATTAAGTCCAGTTCCCCAGGGTACAAAATTAGGCACCCTTACAAACAATTACATAATTGTTAGGCTGAACTGGCCATGTGTCATTACAGATGAGAGCAGCACCTTGACATTTGTGAATCCATCTTCAGTACCATGCTCAAAATCCATCTGAGCATTTGATTGATGGATACAAGGATTCCCAGCTAACTTTGGGGTTGTGTAGGACCGGAGGAAGAGAGCCAGGCCATTCAGGGGGTATCAAAGGCCCTGTAGTGGGCCCTAAAGCAAGCTAATGTAATACTATAATGACCTTTCAGATGCAGGAGAGCAGGCTGGATAGATGCAGGAATAGCAAGGTCAGGTTGAGGGCACATATGTTGCCTTCGGATGTGATGTTCAAAGGTCTAAGCAAGACTCCATTTGAGGTTTGAAGGACAGAATATGTACTTGAGTATAGTGGACTTTGCAAAGGTGAAGAGAAAAAACAGATGTTCTGTTATTCCCATCAGAAAAAGGATGATATGTGTTGGAGAGTGTAGATCATTTTTCTTCAACACCATTACTTGTTTGGCCATATCATGTACCAACTGGTTAAAATGGTTCAGGTGCTTAACTGCATTGATCGGTCGCTCTAGATTTCTTCTATTGGACTCGAAAATCCTAAATGTGAAGATTTCACATTTCAAATACTACGCAATTGCTTCATCAATAGGGACTGCAACTGAATAAATAATTAACAGCCAACTATTCTGCATTCACTCTACGGTGATTCAATGGTAAACACACTGGAAAACAGTATTCTTCTCACTCCTACTCTCTTCAGCAAGTCTATTTTATAATTCACAATCATGGCATTCATTCATTTGGTAGGTTTTTCTTCATAGTTACTTTAAACTGAAGGCATAGATCTATTATTTTTTTATTATTATTATTTCCAGTTGATTTTATTTTTTTTTTTCAGTTCATGCATTCTCATGCAACTGAACCCATGACCTTGGTTTGGCGTTTACTTGTGCTTTACCGTTTGACTTACAAGAAAGCATACCTAAATTATAACTAATAACTGGACAGATTTCTGAATACAAAGTCTGAATATATCAATATATTTAGTGTTTGTTGTACAAATGTTAACATAGATTGCTGCTCTGCTCTATTATTTGAACTATCAAGTTACTGGTCTAATGGGGTACCATCAGTTTCAGATTTACCCACCACTAAACATTATGTAAAAAATAAATAAATAAAAAAAATCAGTTAACAGCTCCTTTGGGCAGAATAAGTTACAGTGCAAATGAGAGTTTATGTCAATAAACATAAGTGTGGCTCTGTCAGACTAAATGCCTAGCAAATAAGTATTCAGTTTTGTATAATCAACCATACAGTTCACAATGTGCCATACCACAGACTGCCCCTAACATGTTCACATTGTTAGCCAAGAGCATAAACCACTGTAACCACAACCCACAGTGTTATGCTCAAGTCTTTCCCAGCACTTATTCCCTCGATCAGAGTAATCATAACTAATGCACTCTAAATGTGTCAAGGAGTTAAAGTTAGAGATTAGAGGTAAAAAAGATTAGCTAGGGGTTCTGTCTTCGCCTTAAGAACAGTTTTGGGTCAGTGTCGTCCTGCTGGCCTAGTAAAACCCTGACCTATTTCTACAGCCCTAAGCATAAAAGCCCTCGGCTTTGAGACACCGTGAAGAAAAACTGAATGTTCTGCTTCAATAACCAGGACGCCTAGTGAGAGACCTGACCCTCGTTCCTGTTTCTGATTCATCAGGTTTTATCTACACAGCTCAGGGATGGGATTACGAATGAGAGATACCAACTTTCTCTCGGGTCACGATGCCCCAAAACTCCAAAGTACTGTATAGCTCTGGGTTTTCAGGGTTACAGCACTGTTTTAGTTTTTTTTTTTTTTTTTAGTCTCCAATAACATTACTGATGCAGTGACACAAAGAAATAAGGCATTTTAATGAGACTGTAGCCAAAATATAGATATTCATCATTTTCATAAATATCATCAATCTTATTCATCACCATTTGCTACTATCAGAGGAGCACAATGCTACATGATGCAAAAACATAAATCACAAGTATTGAAAATGCTAATACATTTAACTACAAACACTCATCCAAACCCCCTTTTTATTGATTGGCCAAGAAATCCAAACTCATTAAGAAAAAAAAAAAAAGTATAATGTATTACATATATCATATTCACCATTCATATCACAGACAGACAGACGGACAGACAGACAGACAGACAGATAGACAGATAGATAGATAGATAGATAGATAGATAGATAGATAGATAGATAGATAGATAGATAGATAGATAGATAGATAGATAGATAATTCTAAAGTGCACTAGATATTTTGGAAATCCTGCACCCCAGTTGTGACTCTAGCATAAGCCCTCAGTGTCCTTAAATCCTAGATACACTCCTGCTCCACAGTACATGTACATGAGCTCTCTGTTGCAGACCCCATAGGAGAGAAGCTCAGCGGCTCCTCTCTCGTCAACAACAAGGTCATGCAGACCACATGCTGGAAGATTAAATTACACTTTCAGTGGAGTGGATGCAGCGCCGTGGCTATTTTACCCAGACCCCCAAGGCCTCTCGCTGAGTGTCCCGTGGTCAGGGGCTGGCTAACATTGAACCTCTCTTTCATTGACATGCTTACACTCTCCATTAGACCTGCCCTGCTTTAGCCATTGATTTATTCATTCAAACTGCAGGGGGCTAATAAGCAGTAAAAGCAGAAAGAACAGGGTTTAATTTTCTAGGGACAAAGGAGATATTGAGGCAATTACAATGGTGGGAAAGACAGGCTGCGCATTAAGTTCTGAAGGTCACCAATTGCTGCCTAAATGGCAGGAGAGAAAAAGACGACACTTCAGTGGAACTATCATGTAAATGTTACATCATACAAAAACATCTGAAAATGACATGTGGGCGATGCATTATCTTGCTCTGCTGTGTGACATCTTCCTATATGAATATCCACGTTGAGCTGAATTGATTGAGACTGGCTGATAACCAATCGATGGCCTGCAAGCCGGCAGGAAGTGTGATAAATGTAAGGAGGTCAGCAATCAGCACAACAAGCTTCCTGTGATCTCTCTTATGGATGCCAATAGATGAACGTTAACAGGGATGAGATCTCATAAGTTAGTCATATGAAATCAAAACGTTCTTAATACATGTTTGATCTTATTATGAATGATTCCATTTTGTATGCTTTTTCTTTTGGTTACTAACATTCCTACACTTGTATTTTGAGTGTATATATATATATATATATATATATATATATATATATATATATATATATATATATATATATATATATATATATACACATATACATATATATATGTATGTATGTATGTATGTGTGTGTGTATATATATATACATACATACACACATACATACAAACACACACACACACACACACACACATACATATATATATATATATATATATATATATATATATATATATATATATATATATATATATATATATATAGGGTGCGATTTGCCGGGGGGAATGGGGGGGATTTCCCCCCCTCTGGTCTATGCATCCCTGCCTCTGCTGAATAACTTTTATCCCCGGAGTCAAAGAAAACAAAACAATCACTTCCTGATAAACTGCCACTAAATATATCTAAAGAAACTAGGAGAAGCCACTGAATATAATAATTTTCATATGTAATATATTACTTGAGCTTCAGAGAGAGCAGACCTAACACAATAAATGCGGTCATTGCTTTTAGAGGTGGATGCCTGCTGTTTGGGCAGTTATACAGAAAAACTTTGATGACAATGATCAAAACAACATATAGAGGCTGTGAACCAGATCGATCCACTGGTTAGTCAAGTTATCCCGTCTCATAGCGAAAAGTCACATGACTTTTTCGATGGGCATGGTGGAATTTATTCAGTAAATGTGCTTCCATCGTAGTTTATGCACAATTTTTCTTATTGGATAAAAAAGTTCATCCTACTCAGTTATGTGCTTAAGTTTTGTATGTGCATTTTTAGAATTTATGCACATCTTTTTATGCGATAATCCAAAATGCGCATAAAAAGAGTGGATGGAAACACAGTTTGACACAGTTTTTCCACTCAATGGAATACAAGAAAAAATAAGACATTTCAGGCAAAGGTCTTCAAAAAGAAAGCAAACAAACTTTTCAGACAGCATTTACAGTAATAAGTGAGGAAAAGAAGCAGCTAAAAAAATAAATAAATAAAGGGCGTAAGAAGGGAAAAATATAAAAATTAGACATGAGAGAAGTAGTAACCATGGCAACATCACCAGAGTTTTATTTCAGTTGAGTTTGAGGGCTGAGGGCTTTGAGGGCTTTTTGCAGATGTTTTCGTCCAGCAGGCTTCTCTGGAGACCCTTAAAGAGCATTCCTGAACACGGAACAAATGCGCTACACAGAGCCACAGCTACCAGCTTTAGTGAGAAATTATTCACATGACTTCATAAAGGATTCATGTGACCGATAAAAACAAGTTGCAAAGTAGCATGACAATGATCTGTGTAGTGTTGGGTTTCGCCAACTACACAAGCATAGGGTAAAAATCACAACACATGTGTTGCGTTTCAATTCTTTTTGACGCATCATATTGTAATTGGACTGCGATTGAAAATCAGTGTCTCTTTTGTGTGGCTTGCCTCAATTTTGTCCAGCCAGGTTCCTCACAGAAGATTATGAATGCAAACAAATAATAATAGTCAATCCACAGATGCATAGTATGATATCAATATCAATGGTTATATCACCACTGCCCTTAGATAAAATATCACTGTAGGCCCATTTTTCCTTTTACTGCCTTGGCTGTGTGTTTATGTGCATCTACGGCCATAGTGTAGTGTGTGATAAAATGGACATTTCCTTGCCTTTGGGGCATTGTGACAAATTCATACGCGTTGAGAGTGATGTTTATTTATGGTAGGGGACAACAAACCAGTGACATGTTGTGTGTGATTTCTCTGCAAGACAGCGGGAGCTCAAACAGCAGTCACAGCAAGCTGACAGATCCACCTCGCCAACCCTTAACCCTTATGTAATTTATTGATGTGTGGTGCTCCGTTGGTGCAGCAGGACACTACCTTTTTTTGGTGTGTGTGGGGGCGGGGGGGGCATGAAACAATGGTGATGCACATGGACAAGCATCAGAATGAGACTAATGATAAATGATAATAATAATAATAATAATAAATTATTTCAATTAGTTTTCTAGGCAGTATGTGTTATGTCACTTTTTTTTTGTCTATTTATATTTTATAATATGTCAGCCTTGTTTAAGTTCATGAAAATTATTTTTAGTCCTTCTAGCTTTACTTAATAACAACACAGCTTGATGCATGCAAAGCAAAATACAAAATTATTCATAAATTAATCTTGCATAAGTGCAAAACAGCTTCACATTATGTAAAAATATAACAATATAATAAAATAAAGAAAAGAAAGTAATAAAAAATCTACTATTATAAAAAGGATAGTTCTGACTTATACTGTAAGTACATTCTGACAGGAGGATCCACATTAGATGCTTCATAAAATAGCAGACAGACAGACATCTGTACAAAATATTACTGCAGTGAGTTGTTGCTTGCCAAACATAAACATCTAAACTCCACTTTGTATTACAAGCCTTAATGAGCTTCTTCATCACCATCGACATGCACCACTCTGTATTTTGCATTACTTCATTACTTTCTTCATCACTCTCACACGTGAATAAAGGAAAACAGTCCTGCCTAGTGACAGCTTCACAAAACATCTCCCACTAACATTTCTAATGTCATACAGTTCTAATGTATATACCAGCACACTAACAGACCATTATCTGGGTAGGAACATACATTAGCACACACACAAAAGCCTACATTTGAAGTTATACACTCAGACAAATGCAGAAAGGATTTGGCACATCAATAATTCAAATGGATCCTGAAACAGGCTGCTTGAGCTCCTCTAATCTGCCAACTGTGATGTTGTTCGCTCTTGTTGTCTCCACTCTCATCAGCCAGACTCTGCCATAACGCTGCCATTAACCAGGTGACACCTGCAAAGTCTGAGACTTATTTCAAAAGCACTATTCAGACATAAAGTAAAAATCACAAAGCATATCTGCAAAACACAAATTTATTTGACCTTCTCAAGGTAAACTAGTCCTGTTCAAGTATGTAGCTATGAGCAGCTGAAATAAAATAAAATACCCACAAAAGAATTCACAATGATTTGAAGTTGGTATGTCTTGGTAAGTCCTTTCAATTTTGTGAAACACTTCAAAAATATTTCAGTAAATGTGAGGAAAACCATTTGTGAGACTCTGCATCCATCTGTGTCAATCCGCGGTAGGTCATACCTGTGCGTCTGACCCCACATGAACCTTGTGTCAGTGTCCGTGTGCCAACCCCATGCCCCGAACCTTTTTTCACTCTGGCGAGGGCTGAAATGTCACCATCTGTTAGCTCCAAACATGCACTGAGACAAAGTTCCCTCTTAGCAGAGGCCTAATGGAGCAGCTGGAGAGCGAAGGGAAAAAAAAGAGGTCTCCATCTCCCCTCAGCAAAGTCTGAATATTTATTAGTATGAGTCTCTCCTCCGCACCCATGTTCGCTTGCTGCGTTTGTTAGCAGTCCTGTTATACATCCCCTCTGCTGGTCTCTGCAGCAATGGGCTTCTCTTTAACCGCTCGGAGGTGGCCCTAACTTCAGCTCCAACACAAGCTCTCCAATGACCCAATTAATCTCAGCTACACACCAGAACTCATCAGATGCATTTTCCATGGCCAGCAACACATTCCTACTACTTTTATGGCACACATTCTACATCAAACGAACATTCCCTGCATGACTGGAATAGAATTTTATGACACACAGCTTGCCTACTTCAAAGAATTGATGTTTAGTATATAATTACTTTTTAGCAGGGACGTGCTGACCATATAAGCAGCGAATGCTCTGCACACCCAAGCCATTTGAGACAATGAGTTCGGGGGACTGAAAAAATGGTAATATTACTATAAATTCCCTTGTGATTTGAGTGTTAAAAACATTACAATTTTGAAAACACATATGTAACTTTTTGTAAATTATTTATTTGCAAAACAATAGCAGTTTTCTGTAAATCTGTCTCAGTTATGAAGGGATTCAGGTGATTTAATGCATAAGGAAAGCTGTCCGCAAATTGAACATCCAAGCTGAAAAATGTGCCAGATCTCGATTAACTGAAAATCACATTTGCATCTGATACAAAACTAAAGGGGTGGTCACACAACACATATGTATGCAAATGTGGCAGAATGTAAACACAAGTTTATGCAAAGAAGTTTCGCATTTCGCTGCATTCCAAAGTTCAGTTCCAAAGTTTGGTGAACTTTGACCTGCGAATTCGTACAACTTGAAACCATCTGACCAACTGAAGGTTGATCTGTCAAGACATGAATGCATAGCTGAATTAAAAGAACATAAATTTAAAACTTCAGCACTGCAGGAAAGTGAAAAAAGATTGTATTTTTTTGCACACTGGATTTATGCGTTAAATGTAAAAGTTTTTGAAAAAAGACACTACAGAGCGTGACGTCATATTATAACCGTTGCTATGTCCAAAGAAATTTTGCATGTCTAGTGTGGCCGTGGCTTTACTCAACTAAATCTAATTTTAAAAAGTAACTGTATTTTCACATTTTCTCAAGTAAAGCAAATTTCACCACTGAAAACTTATGTTTGGCATACATGAAGTCTGTTGAAGATATGGGGAAACATGCTTGAGCTAACTAATCAAAGTTAGAAATTCTGAGGCTTTTTATTGCTCCATTTGTTTTCCCCATGCCTGACAAATCTTGTGTGAGACTTCTGTGTATGTGTGTGTAAGCATGTGGAAATTCACTGCCATTAAATGGCTATTCTGGACAACAGCCCTACTTTTAAATCAACACCTGCCATGGTGTTCCTTATTTGTCATCTCTAAATCAATACATTAGATAGCATAAGAAGTCATCGCTCCACTGCATTTTAGTTGCACTGAATGAACTATGACCTGCAAACAATCTAGCAGAAATTCTGCCGAGTTTGATCAAGGTCTTAGTGAGACACTATCAGGCTAGTCAAACACCATCAAGACGAAGCACTCTTACAGTACAGCGCTGACCATTTTTAATGCATCTGCAACTACTCATCTTGATGAGCCGGGTGAAAACATCTTCATTTGAGACTCAGCATCTTCACCAGCTCAATCTCAGGCCATAGGAGAGAAACAAAAAGAGGATTGGCAATCACACGAAGCAGTGTGCAACATGTCGACAGCTTTAGATTTAAGCTAAATGTATTTCGGCGAGGGAGTGCCATGAACATATCCCCGCTGTGCGGACGTGCCACGCGGCCAGCCTGAGAATTTAGGATCTCTAAATGCTGCAATCTCATTTGCAAGCTGGAGCGGAGACTGCACCAATCCTTTCACGGGCAAGAGCATCTAACAAGACACTGATCAAATGAGTGTGCATGAAGAGGATGTCACAAGGGATGTAATCTTTAAGAACAGGGTCGAAAAAACACTAAATTAGAAAAAGGGCAGGCCAGGGTAAGTCAGAGCAGTTTTGCAAGTCCAACTTTTAGAGCAGGATAAAACATCTGCACTTCTTCAATGCAGAACATTCGTGAGGAAAACAGAAACAGAATGAGATGTAAATAATGGTGGTGTTCTGACAAATAATGCTACCTATCAGATTAACACTGTATTTATCGTACTGTAAGGGTAGGGTTAGGGTTGGGGTAGGTGTACATGTTAATAAAGCCTCACACCATATTAATATCATGCTGGAAGCAAAATCTGATAGGTAGCACTTTTCGCTATCGAATTATGCTACCATCTGTTTTAATGGGAGGTAGCAAATTCTGACAGGATAGCACAAATCGTCAGAACAGCGGCCCATGAGGAATTTTTCTGCAGAGGCTGATATGTAAATCAATATTAATAAAACCTACTAGAAAGTATATAGTACCATTTTTTTCCTTAAGAAATTAATGTTTTATTCAGCAAGAATGCAATCAATTGATCAAAATCTATTTTAAATAAATCCCTTTCTTTAAATAAATATGCAATTATATTCAATATTCAATTTATCAAAGAATAATGAAAAAATATATCACTGTTCCCCATAAAATATTAAGCAGCACGACTGTTTTCAACACCGGTAATAATAATAAATGTTCCTTGAGCAGCAAATCAGCATCTTAGATGATTTCTAAAGTCACATGACTGAAGACTGCAGTAATGGCTGCTGAAAATTTAGCTTTCCAATCACAAGAATAAATGCCATTTTAAAACATATCAAAATTGTAATAATTATTTTCAATTGTAATAATATTTCACAATAATACTGTTTTTACTAACAACAAACATTTGAAGGACATCCCTGTGTCTTATCATTATTATTATTTTTATCATTATCATTATTAAAGTAAACATGTTTTATAAGAGGTTCTGATGAACCACTAGCATAAAAGTAGTCTGTAAAGTTAATTATCTGTATACTGCAGTATGATTGTGACTAGAAGCAGATTTTAAATTGCAAGTACTGGTGCTCTGATGGTCTGTCAGATGTGCAAAACCTTCCAGATGGAGATGAGATGCACCAATTCTATGACTATAGAGGGATGCCATGTGCTGCTTCACAAGGGTCATTACATTGTGATTGGCATGACCACACAAATGGAAGCAATCCAGTCAGAGTCCAGGGGGAGAGAAAGAGAGAGAGAGCTTCTGTCCTCAACACTCAATCACCAAAACCTCCCTCCAACTAGTATGTTCAGTCAAAGAGAGAGAAACAAAAAAAAGTCCAAATACACAATACACACAGAGAGAGAGAGAGAGAGAGAGAGAGAGAGAGAGGTTGCTTACATTAGGACTAAATTAAAACTCCAAATTAGAGTAGCAAGTGGAGAAAGTGCTTCATTTGGCAAGATGGAATAACGTGTATAAAAGAGAGAGAGAGAAATAAAATAAAGAGAAATAAAGATTAAAGGGGTCGAGGAGTAGCAGAAGAAATTAAATAAAACCCCTTAGAGGGGACTTCGCTGCAATGTTATTGGTTTTTCCTCAGCTTTTTTCAGTTGTAACTGGACAAAAGAAAAAGCTAATGACACAGACTGTTAGCCTTAGTCCACTCAGCCCACCTCGATTGCAATTATATGACAGAAGAACTGCAGTAACAAACTTCAGACTTCACATGCAGATACTGTATGTTCTACATGACCCTTAAACTAAATAAAGTTGAATGAAATTTTAACCCACACACACAAACACACATTTTGCTTAAAGTTTTAAGTTAAATACTGTATATATTTAATGAACAACATTCTTTAACTGCGTTGAATTCCAATTCAACTTCCTTTTGTTCCTACTGAATACTTTATTGCTACATTCACACTGTTAGTGGTTAGGATTGACAGGTCCAAGTATACCAGGTTTTTTTTAAGCGTATGATAGCATATGCACACAGTCGTACATGTAGCCTTTTTTTTTTAAAGTATAGTCAATTTGAGGTGCACAGGAACGCAGACAGACATATTACACAATCCATATTTGTCCAGCATCTGCTCTATTTTTCTCCAGAATTTATGACCGATATAAATGTCTTGGTATTTGTTGTAGTTAGTTTTGTTTTCTACTGTGAAAACACAGCCCGGGCCATTGTTGCCACTTTATGGAACAACTAATTAGTGCAAAACCAAGTCAATGCACATGTGTGACCTGTGCAAACAAAATACGAGCAATTACAAATATCAGATGGTGTACGCGTAAAAACCAAAGTATACTTAGGTGTGTCTCTTGAAATGTCCTTTTTGCACAGTAGCTTACAACAGAGGCTTAAATACTGTCTGTATCAATGTGCTACTGATTTCCAGCATATCTCTTATTCGTGACTATCACCCTTTTACCATATCAACAGTAACTAAAGTAAATATTGAAGATCGCCATGTCAAACTTCAAAGTCTTATCACATCTGACACAACAAAAGTTTAATTGAGGCGCAATTTAATCTGTTAAAATCTTAATTAACCGATGGGAGCTTTTATACTTCAGTAAAGAGCAAAGCATTTGTATAGCACACTGACCACAAAACTGATGGGAGCAGCTTCGGCGGAGTCATTCAAAATATAGCAATCCAAACTTGCTAATGATGTGGGAACACAACTTCAATGAATTGTTTCAATTAAAAAAGGGTGAAATAACAGAACCTTTATCCTCCATGGTAGATGGTTGGGAGGATGGCCTGTTATCACGTACAATCGCATTTTTAACTATTTTGTAGATTCAGTAACTTAGCCTGTGATGGTAAGACGACGAACAATTTGAAAAGCTAAGAGGCATATCAGTATCTACACAGTGATAAAGCCAGTCCGGTGTTAAGGATGTCGGAAACAACCTTATGATTCTAAAAGCGGACACTGAGCCAAACCAGAGCCTACATGCATCACATCATAAAGCTTGGGTGCTAGCATCACTGATAAGTAACATCATGTATTGCAGGGCCAGGATGCTCTTCTAGTCATGCAGCAGCACTTTTGTGGAAGATCAGTAAAGGAAGGACAATTATGGGCACAAAAATTGTTTATTGTATTGTTATATTATTAGTTAACTAATAAATGCACTAAACTAAAATGTTTACTGTGTGTCATTCATGTTCTCCATACGTTGCTTCACAGTAGCCTTCACATCTTTAGTCTAAGATTGTTGGATGATAAAATTAGCACACAAAGTACTAGGGATGCACCAAAATGAAAATTCTGGGCCGAAACCAAAAATAATGGATGCACTTGGCTGAAAACCAAAACCAAAAATGCTTTGTAATAATTAATTATTATTTTATTAAATAATATATAGTAATTTTGTAAGACATTTAATGAAAGTGACACAAAAATTGGAAATATATTAATATTAAATATCAACATATTTTTATTCTGTATCATCAGAGCATGTGAGCAGAGCATAGTGGGGAGCAGATCAGTGAATGAGAGGGTAGCGTCATTTTACATGTGTTGCCCAGTACAGCTGTACTACACCATGTACCATGTTACATACAGTATCGCTACTGCAAACAGGAACAAGTTTACTACATAGAAATGTCCTGCCGGCGCGTTGAGTGTACTTTGTTTTTCCAGTGAGCAAGAGCGGAACACACACTCATAGAGTGGAATATTGAGCAGAGCGTCACAGTGATGGCGGTGAGGGAGAGTGAAACCTGCACGCCGAACACTGGTGGTAGTGCAGCGTGCCATATATTTTTGGCCGTTGTTCTCTTTCTGCCGAAAACTGAAAATGCCATTTTCAGCAGCTGAAATTTCAGTGCATCCCTATAAAATACCACTGATATATACTACTTCCGTCACCTCACAGAAAGTTGTACCCACAATCTTTTTTAAAGTAGCGCCCCCCAAAAACAGGAGGATAACATGATAGACAACTAGATCCAGTGCAGTTTTCTTCACACAGCAGGGTTTCATCAAAAATATGGTTGTGAGTCCTTGGAATTTACAGGTGGGAGTTAATTTGAGTGAATGCAACCATGCATATTAATCACTGAAATAAAGGACTAACAAGTGTATTCTACTGCTGTGTGAACCTGGTCTATAAAAAGAACAAACTTTATAAGGCTACTGTGCCTACATGCTGCACAAATGTGCCCTTTGTATCCTGATATCTCAAAAAATATGCATGTGGTTCTTTTTTTTCAGCTTATGACTCATTTCTACAGAGTAATAAGCATTGCACTCATTAAATATGTTCTTGTTTTTTGCTCTTGAAATTTGTTATAAATCATTAGATGTGACATTATGGTGCCATGGAAGCCTGTTTGAAACCTTATGAGATGCCTTCATACACAAATGCCTATTTAGTTATTTAATGACTGGGCAGCGGGGCAGCAAAGCAGCTACCTTGGGTTTCGGACACAGTGACAGTATGAGTCCGAATGAAATTTCTCAGAATGCACTATATGCAGTAGCGGTCCCCCTCACTGCCATTTGTCTTTGATCTGCTGTGGGAGTAATTGTTTATATTGCTTTGTTGGTTCATTAATTTCTTCCCTAAAGAGCCAGAACCTTCCCTCCCTCCCTCTCTCTCTCTCTTTGTGTGCCAGTGTGCTGTGGTTCTGGGTCCTGCTGACGCTGCAGGTATGTGTTGTATATTTGAGTTGCTGTAGGAGACGAGGAGATCAGATCAATGGCTGGTGCATCATCCAGACAACAGCTCAGCAGCATTCAAATGAGAAGACCCACAGAGATAGTGGGAGAGGGAAAGAAATGGAGACAGACACAGGAAAAAAAAAAAAATAGGAGAATGTGTACAGGTTCTCCTAAAAGTTTGTATGTACCTGTTCCAAAAACTAGCAAGCTATGCTGTCTACCTTACTAAATCTTGCTGTAATTGAACTGTACAACTGACAGATCAATTGGTGCATCCGAAATCACAAACTGAATGAAGGTACTACATTTGAATTTGAACTAACTACGCGATCGTTAAAAATTCTATATAATATGAATATGGGTGGAATAAATAAAATTTGGAAGAACTAAATTCACCATGTTGTTACTGTTATGTGACCTACCAGCGTCAATTGCATCACTTCACTGCCATTTATAAAATCTTTGCTTTTATTTTCCCTTAATCCCTCCCTATTCTAACTTGTATTAATTTCTGAAGCTTTGTATTATGAGCACTTCCTGTGTTTATTTGCCTCTTTATGATTAATCAGCTGTTGTATTCGTCAGCTGTAAATCGTTTTGGATAAAAGCATCTGCTAAATGAATAAATGTAATGTATTTTTTTTTTTTTTTTTTTTTCGAATACTATGAATTCGGACATACTACTCTTTTGGCATGCTGTTTTTTGCAACCTATAGTTGCACACGAGTCTGGTGTTAGTATGTTGTTCAGCTAAAAATCCAACAGCCCACTGGGGAAGATGTCCCTATTAGGAACAATGTGCATTTACTTTTTAATTGTAACATTAAGATATACGTTTAGCATGTACTAGACCTGTCGCAATAATCAATACATCGACTTATCGCACTATATATTTACATGACCTTAATCATTTTTGTTGACGTATTACTACCCATTGTATTTACATAAAAACCAATGTCACCATGTTTTTTTTGCATTCCACTTGTGCCAGTGTCTTTTTTAGCTTCTCGTACATAACGTGGTGTAGTTGGTGCTAGTTCAAATTGAAAAAATGCTTCTACAAAAAAAAAGTTTAATCTGCAGATATGGCCTTGTAAAGGGATCTGTGCCTTTGTGCATACGAACATATGACTGCTACTGTAGGTAGGGACTGTGTTTTTCAGCAATACAGTGCACCCTTAATTTACAGTATAAAGGAGTTCTATTTTTCTATTTTCTACTTTTTAATTTACACTTTTTGCTAGAAAATGTTTACTTACTATTTTTTTAAGGTATCTAATATTTTAACCTAATTTACATGATCTAAATATTCTTAAGAATTAAAAGTATCTCATTAATGCAAATTAATAAATCAACTTTTTGTTGAAAATTTAGATAAATAATTGAATAAATGATGATAGACAAAGTAGAATAGAAAAAAGATTAATCTCAAAAGTAAATGTATTCTTTGTTTCATATTCAGGCCTATGAAAATGTACTTATCAAGTTGGCATATTTTAATTAAAGATGTCATAATAGCAATACTATGAACTCAGTCTGAATGATTTCACTCAGTAAGCCTAAAGGTTTTAAAGAATAAAGAAGATGTATGAATGTACATCTAACTCATTGAATTACTGGAAAATAACCCCATGAATTATAATAAGTATTAAAATAAAATATAATAATATCTTTTTAACACTCCATCTTACCCCAAGGGTTTAATTCGACCCTTTTCACTTGAACAAAAACAATATTTTTTTCACAAGTCAAAAAACACTAGCAGTTCCACAAACCATTAACAAACTCATTAATAAAATAGATATTCAACATAATACAATGTCACAGATCACTATTTCAATTCAACTAACCTCAAAACTGTTTAGAATGAGTAAATCTCACTAATGTTGATACCCTGCATTTCTTCATCAGCAGACAATGAAGCAATTTAAAAAGTTTTCTTTCTTTTTTTTATTTGATTATACTATTTTTACTTAACTTATTTTCAATATTGAATAAGTATATTAATTAAGTCTTCAATGTATTTATAATCTTTAAGCGCATCATTGTTCACTCGTTAATTGACTAGTCTGTGAAGCATACTGTAAATGCCACTCTGGCTTTGAATTTGGCCAAACTAAGGTACATTAAATGACAGCATTCTGCTGTATATCTTTCTAGCTGGTTGTCCAAGGCAGTCTTTGTTTATGATAGTTAAGAAGTCTGGTGGAGACAGCATTGTAAAATGTTTGAAGGCCAAAATGTGTAAAGATCTGTGTATGTATTGGGAAAACACACAATTCTTACTGCTGACAAGGGCTTGTGCATCTCCGGCCTCCTTGATGGACCTACATGAATGTAAAGAGAGCAGATGCGATGCCCTCTGCCCTTTTCATCTCTACTACACTGACATCCTGCATGGGTTATCAAGAGCAAAAAGATGTTTCACTCCACAGGTCACTTTGCCAGGGCTGCAGGTCATCAAAGTTGTCATGGTCAAGGAGGATATGCAAGACTCGTCAGAGTTCAAGCTTCACATCAAAAACATGCGCAGTGCTTGAGAGCCTGACCTTAGAGCAGAATAACTGATGTCAGATCACTCAAGAGAGCCTTTCCAGAAGCTACCACTGAAAACGTACCATGATACTCTCTCCCATAAGTCATGACGAGAGATATCAAGTGAATGCTCAAAAACTTCACACAATGTGAGGCAACTGCCATAAAGATGATGCATAGCGCCTCAGGACAGTCTGGAGTTATGAACAGTATCAGAGTAAACATAACATTAAACACACTAGAGAAGATTGCACACTATTTTGCATCATTCAATACCATGTTCATGGCCTAGCAGTTAGCTTATATGCTAAATTGTGGAGAAAGCCATGCGTTTGTTTTCCAATTCCTAACAGCAGTTGCTCACATCTGTCTTAATTTGATACTGAACTTACTAGAGTATTGATAATAACAGCTAATATTGTGTCATTTTATAATTTTAAGTTAGTTTTGTAGCTCTTTCCCATCATTTTCAGCCCTCTTTCTTTCCACTGTTAGCAAATAGCCACTGCACAAGAAGTCATTCAATCACATTGAGATCTTTTCTTTTCTCCAATGTCTCTCCTCAGTCTCAGATGTTTCCTGAATGTATTAAAGGCAAAGAAATGCCTGTCAAGACTCTTCTATCTTGTTCTGACAGCCTTATAATCCTTCTGCTGTCGCTTGTAGGTCTGGACACCATGGGCTTTTGATGGTACTATTTTCTTTCTTCTTAAAGCTTTGCATGCTGTTGTGGACTGACAGATGTTTGCTCACTGAGACTGGCAGAAAAAAAGTGGCTGAAACACCCAATGTATTTTTTGAGCACCCTTGTATGAATATGTGTGCACAACTGCTCAGATGCATGCATTCCTTTGTTATCAATTAACAAAATTCCCTTGTTAATTGATAAATGGTAGAAGGAGATGAAACAGATATATAACCCAATCTGGTATAGCTCAGCCACAACATATCAGATGAAGCCCCTCTGGCCTACTTGTACAATTACTCCTCTGGCCTGACACTCCTTCCAAATAGACTCACAATCCAGAGTCATGGATGTTGAAGCAGATAAACAAATTGTTAACTCTTGATTCAGTCATGACCCTTCATCGATAGATTTAAAACAGTAAAGGACGAAAGACGCAACTACCCAGGAAACTGCAAAGTTGCGCATGAAAACACTGACGCAGCTCGGACCCATACTGAGACATCTTTGTGAACTCTCTATTATCAAAAAGCTTTGTTTGACATCACACCTGATTGGCCGACTTCCAGCTCAGGAGGTTACTGCAGCTCTGGCTGCTCACAGTATGATGAAAAACAGCAGGGTCTGACAGCAGAACATGCTCATCTTTCATGGGCTTCCTATGCATGTGACATCCATACCTCTTCTCAATGTGTTGCCACGGGGTTGAATAACCTGAACGGCACCTCCACCAAGGCTGGTACTCCAAGCCTAATTGAATCTCTTTGACAGGGATACAGCACTTGCTGAGTTGAGACATATAAAACATGAGGACTTGCATCAAGTTTAGCCAATTTTGAATTGGTTTATCAAATTAGACCCCAGAAAAAATACTGAATAAAAGTCCCTGAATCTCAACAGGAAATGAAGATGCTTTTGGATAAAGGTTGACACAGATGTAGTGCACTTGGACATGTACAAAAAACACATGCTTTATTCCCTCATTTTCATTTCCCAAAGGTTAAAAACTTTGCAGACCACAAGTGCCCCAGTATAATTTAGAGACATGACCAGTATCAGAGTGAACAAAATGAGACCCACCATAAAAGCTTGCTATGTAACATCCAGTCCCATTCAGTAGTCGTCACATTGGTATGCTAATACCTGAAGCTATCGGTTAGCATTCCTTCAGTTAGCATACTCTTACCAATATTTTGTAATTTCAAATCTGCCATTTTTGCTCTTTATATCAAGTTAAAGAAATATTCCTGATTCAGTAAATGGTAAACTCAGTCAACAGCATTTGTGGGATAATGATGATTTCCGCAAGAATTCTCCTTTTATTTAAAAAAAAAGCTAAATTCTTGCTTACAATGCAAGTGAATAAAAGCCAATGTATAAATGCTAAAATATTCAACAGTCAAGCCACAAAACAACTGCAAAAAAAAAAAAAAAAAAAAAAACCCTTTCAACAGCTTTACAGCTCAAATAGTACACAATAATTCAAAAGAAGACATAATTTAAGTACTTTTACAAAAGCATGAGCTTCACAATTTTGCTTTTAAATCCTCCAAAAATGGTCCCCATTCATGTCCATTTTTAATGCCTCAGTGTAGCATTTATTAATTTATTTAAAAAACGAAGGGACAAGTCAAATGATGCAACACAAACTGGCTTATCGAATTATACCTCAGAAAAGTACTGAATAATAGTTCCTGAACATCAACAGAAAACAGCAGCACTTCAGATCAAGGTTGATGCAGAGGTCTGAACATACACAAAACTCTTTATTCCCTCATTTTCAATTCCCAAAGGTGAAGCAAAGTCATCCCCAGTCAGAAATTATATTGAAACAGAAAAGCTTATATTTTCAAGGTTGCCTGGGAGGCAATAGCTATGGCGATCCATCAACTTGGAGACACATGGAGAGATAGAAAGAAAAAGAAAGGTGAATGATGTATACAAAAAAGTCGGAGGAGAGCAGCTGAGCTGTGACAGGCATGCTGGTGACCTCTGGTTGAATTTACAGCAGCACTTCAATCCATAAGCACGCAACGATGTAGACAAGAGATAAAGCAAGGGAAACCTTTGAGGGATGGCGTCCCACCATGTTTCAAGAGTCATATTGATGTGGCCCTGTCCCCGGCTCATTCACACATACAAAGAGCTCTTCAGACATAATGCTCTTCATTGATGTCCGAACCCCTTCACAGGTGGCCGATTAATCCAGCAGGTGCTGATAATTACATCTGCCCCGCATTTTACAACTCTGCTATGACAAAAAAAGAGATTGGAGAACCAGACTCTCAATATCGCTCCTTCCCTCAGAACATGTTCAGGCTATGAAAACAGTGGCCTCTGTGGGCAACAAATAAGTGAAAGGAAATGAGTACACAATTTGCCGTGCCACCTGCAAGGATTTAAATTGGATATTACTGGAGGCGAGTGTATCGTGTAGCCGTGTACTGAGAATGACAGGGACAGGCTAGGTTTTAATATGGTGGTCCTGGCTTATTTTTCAATAATGAAGCCTTTGCCTACGGCTCATGAGTAAAACGCGTGATCCCGAGATCCAGAGAGAGAAGCGTCTCACCTGAGAAGTGACACAAACAATGGGGAAGGAGTTCTGCAATATCGGTGGCAGTTCTCTCTGTCTTCCAGAAGCCCCTGGGCATATAAACAGTGTGATAATTAGTGATGACATTAAGAACTTAATGCGCATTTGTGGAGATTAAATCAATTAATTTAAATACGATAGTAATGGGTTCATTTCTTCCTGTGTGTGTGCATTTTTACGTCTTTGTAGCTCCTCTTACACTCTAGTGATAATAGATGATGCAAGTGTGTGGTTAGCTATATTTAGGGACTGAATTTAGCTAAATTTGACAAAAATTACTTTGGGGGTATATTTTTTGTTCCACTTTAAATTAGGTGGCATTTATTACTCTCAGTGTTGGGCAGTAACTAGCTACTAGTAACTTATTGTAATAATATTACTTTTTGCAGTAACTAGTAGTGTAACTAATTACTAATAAGATTTCAGTAATAATATTACAGTTACCATTCATAAAACAGTTACTTTTGATGCCTCAACCCCGCTGATTTAAAATCCAACAATCAAATAATTCCTAGATTTTTTTTTTTTTTTTGGAAATATGAAAAAGCTTACATTCAGCAGATAGAAATATTGCATTATATTGATTTTGTCAGGAAAAAAAGATGATCTGAACACTGTTGTGCAAGTTGTGGCTTTACTTTACTCTGGCATTACATCCCACCCACATCCCTCTGATCAGCATGTGGTACATTTTATTACTATAATTAAAAATATTTTTGGAAAATTAAACAAAGTGAGAAAATAAGAAAATAAGTTTCTTACAAACTTAAGCGATTTGATAAAATACATAATGAAATATAATCGTAAATTGGTAACGGGAAAATTACAATTAGCTGCAAGCTACACATGTATGGAAGCATATGGGTAGCATTATTCAATTTGGGATGTAATATGCAAAATGACAATGTAATATGTAAAATGGCAATGCATTTCTACATTTACATTTACATTTTCCAATACATTTGTGCAACGTTTGGTGCAAAATGAAAATGAAAATTAAATTACATAATTTTCATTTGCCATTTCCTACACCAGTTTTAATATGTAAAATGAATACTAATTTTAACGCTTTATAAGTTGCAAAATGAAAATGAAAATGTATTACAGAAATGATTATATATGTCTAACATGTTCAAGCAAAAACTGTGGCAAAATGATCATTTAAATGTTATTTTTCTTAAATGCATTAACACTCACAGTCAAGACACTTACGATTGCATTTTCATTCAATGACCCGCAATGAATGTAGCAAAATTCAAAGTGCACATTGAAAATGCATTCCGAGCCGGTCACGTCTCCGCCCCCTCCCGCCCTGTCAATCACTGCGTGAACAAGGCGGGGCTTACAGAAGGTCAGAGACTCAAGTGAGAGAACATGGACAAGACAGTTGGCCCGTGTACATTTTGATCATTTCGGTTTATGGCTTCAATATTTCATTCGCACTTTTGGGCGGAGCTGAAACGCTGCTTTCATCTGATTGGTCGAATCGCTCCGCTTTCAGCTCGGTCTTTTTATTCTTTCAGGCAGAATAAGAGTCAGTGCAAGTGAAGCACTGTAATGTCTGAAACCACCGCTCACTGTTAATTAGCATAATATTTGAATCAGATGTAGCTGGGCACATAATTTGTGCTGCTGAGACCTGCAAGAGACCCCGTTAAATTATTGTATAAATATTTTCCCACTGATAAATACAGTGCAAATAGTTCTGTCTCCTTGGATAACAGTGAAGTGGAAATAAATATAGTTAAATATATGAAATAAAATAAAAAATGATTTTTTTGGGAAGGTAAGTCTGGCCAGTTATATAAGCAACACGAGTCTGACGAGTCTGAAGATCTGAGCTGAATTGGGTGAAACATTTAAGTTCCAGTCTGTGTCAATTACTCTCATAATAAATAATAATAATAATGTTAACTGTATTTTTCGGTATAAGTTGCATCAGTCCAAAAATACGTCATGACGAGGAAAAAAACATATATAAGTCGCACTGGACTATAAGTTGCATTTATTCAGGACCAAGAGAAAACATTACCGTCTACAGCCGCGAGAGGGCGCTCTGAGGTAGGCTACAGGAGCACTGAGCAGCATGAGCACTGAGCAGCATAGAGCTAATTTTACTATTTTTATTTAGAAATTTAACTATATTAATTTTTACAATTATTTATTAATGTCACACACACACACATACCTAGTGCCTTATGACTTAAAATATGAGAGTGGTAAATGTTACAGACATGGAACTGTTCAGTCTATTATTGATTTTTATTTCCACTTCACTGTTATCCAAGGAGACAGAACTATTTGCACTGTATTTATCAGTGGGACAATATTCATACAATACTACAACCTAGAAATAATTTGCAGGTCTCTACAGCACAAATTATGTGCCCAGCTACATCTGATTCAAATATTATGCTAATTAACAGTGAGCGGTGGTTTCAGACATTACAGTGCTTCACTTGCACTGACTCTTATTCTGCCTGAAAGAATGAAAAGACCGAGCTGAAGACTGAGCGATTCGACCAATCAGATGAAAGCAGCGTTTCAACTCCGCCCATAAGTGCGAATGAAATATTGAAGCCATAAACCGAAATCATCAAAACATACACGGACCAACTGTCTTGTCCATGTTTTCTCACTTGAATCCTCTTCTTGAGATTTGAGTCTCTGACCTTCTGTAAGCCCCGCCTTGTTCACGCAGTGATTGACAGGGCGGGAGGGGGCGGAGACGTGATCGGCTCGGAATGCATTTTCAATGTGCACTTTGAATTTTGCTACATTCATTGCGGGTCATTGCATGAAAATGCAATCGTAAGTGTCTTGACTGTGAGTGTTAATGCATTTAAGAAAAATAACATTTAAATGATCATTTTGCCACAGTTTTTGCTTGAACATGTTAGACATATATAATCATTTCTGTAATACATTTTCATTTTCATTTTGCAACTTATAAAGCGTTAAAATTAGTATTCATTTTACATATTAAAACTGGTGTAGGAAATGGCAAATGAAAATTATGTAATTTAATTTTCATTTTCATTTTGCACCAAACGTTGCACAAATGTATTGGAAAATGTAAATGTAAATGTAGAAATGCATTGCCATTTTACATATTACATTGTCATTTTGCATATTACATCCCAAATTGAATAATGCTACCCATATGCTTCCATACACATGACAATTAATGAGATTAATACAACATTTCTTCTTGAATGTCACTATCAATCACTGATGATTGTTTGTAATAACTTCTGACTGCGATCCAATGTGGATTTTGTTCAAATGTTGAGGCAGAAGTATGTTTTAAATAACATTCTAGAAGAATTTTATGTGGAAGATACACAATTACAACTTCTGTGGGGCATGAAGAAAAAGTAGCCTAATATAACTAGTAGTGTAACTAATTACACTGCTGGGTAAGTTTAAGGGTGGGTTAAGGTGTAAAGGATGTGGTCAACAATGCAATTATAAATGCAATTACATAAATTACTTACAGATGTAAATGCATGCAGGTATTTTTTGAAGTATATGTACAATGTAAAAACTTTTATTTACACAATAAATGAATTGTACCAAATGATTCGTAGTTAAGGCCACCTAATATAAAGTAAACACCAGGTTTAATTTACAACTAGTATTAAAGAGATTGTTCCCCTAAAAGAACATTTACTCACTCTCATGTCATTCATATATATATATATATATATATATATATATATATATATATATATATATATATATATATATATATATATATATACACATGCATACATATATACACATACATACATATATACATACGCAATCAGTTAATTCTTTAAAAAGTATAAAAATATAAACGCACATCAAAACTGCTAAAACAAAAATGAGACAAAAAAAAGAAAATAAAAATTATAGCAAATTCAAAATATATAAAATTTTTTATATACATTTATTTAAAACATAAATAAATTAATTAATACATTTATATAAATAATACTACAATAACATTGTTTATCAGTCAAGTGCACATTCATGTTCTGGGCAAAAAGCTTGTGCACGATAGGTAAAGAGAGCAGGAAAATGCCTTTAAAATGTGAATCAACAGATAGCAACATAAGCAGGCTCATACTTGGGTCAAACCTCCAACTGGACAGTAAGCACATAAGTACACAATGAGAGCACAGTCGTTTATTAGGAGCTGAAGAGTGAAGGTATGATGCAGACTTTGAAATCTGGACACACATAGAGAAAATGCTTTTAATCCAAAGCCAAACAGCTGAAAACAGCTCAACTTCCACTTATTGACCCTCACGCTGAGGTGCTAGCACACTCACTACTAGCAGCCTGAGAAAACCAATAAATACAGCCTCAGACCGAACCACGGATCCAAACAACACTGTTGTAATGCTTGCAGGAATGATGGACAAATGGACAAAAAGCAGAGAGACAAAAGTAATGGGCATAGCAACCATTATATAAAAAAAAGAAGAAAAAAAAAGTCTCACTTTTTGGCCTAGAATCATATTTTACTAGCTCAATTTTGCTTTGCCACAAAACAACAAATAAATAATAATAATAATAATAATAATAAAAACATAAAATACAGCTTTGAGAAAAAGCAGAAGCCTCAAAGCAAATTAGATCGAACAAACACAGCCAGATAGTAGCAATAATTTGTAAACCAGTGATTATTTCAGTCGTTTTGATAATCAAATAATTCAAAACAAAATGTTATTTTTATTATATATCTTTAAATATTGAAATGTTTTTATTTATTTATTTTTTGGTTTGTTTTAGTATGTTCCCTTAAGTGCAATTATAATATTACTATAGTCTTTTGGACGAAAAACTTAAAAATTTAGTGATTTATGACCTTTTCCCACCCTGTTTCTTTAGGGGGTTTTCCCCTTTAAGAGTTCAGTGTAACCGCCCACTGTTATGACTGGCTAACGTATTTTAACACAGGGCCTGAACATGATGGACTCTGAAAACAACATGCAAGTAAACTAAGTAAAAACACTGTGATTATTTATAATGAATTAAACTGCAATTAATGTTTTAAAAGGTAGTTTTTACATGAAATCCATTATTTACAGTTTGCGGCGTTGTTGTTGGGTCCAGAATAGTTGGCATGGCCTGATCTTTGAGCAAAAGTGTTTTGGCGTAAATTAACACTGACGTGACCGGGACGTTCACAAAACAAATAAACAATCCAATTTTTTTCCCGACATCTGGATTTTTCGGCAGCGTATTCATAAATGTTGTTTTTCCACAGCCAGGAACGGCTGTGCAAACTGAACGCTATGAAATCAAACATAACAACTGCATCTGTATTGGCTATAATATATGTTATGCATCAAAAAGGGTGTTAAATATAAACATCAAAAAAATACTGCACATGCAATTAATTGTAGATTATCTTTATTATTATCGATTCGCTGCTGCAGCCCTAAATGAGTTGTATACTGTATTTTAATTTTGACTTACAGTTTAGTTTTAGATACAGTGCAGTTTTTATTGCATTTATTTTTTTATTTTACTGCTAATTTAAATTTTTGTTTTATATATATATATATATATATATATATATATAACAAACATATATATATATATATATATATATATATATATATATATAACAAACATATATATATATATATATATATATATATAAATAATTTATTAATTTTGTTATATTTGTTATAAATAATAATAATAAATCATCCTTACAAGACAACTCAATTTCATCAGTAACTGTGACACAGAATATGATTTAGACTTCATTTACTACAGTTTGTCAGCCACCTGTCTGTCTCTCCTGTGATGTGCATTTAGACATCACTTACATATTTTTGCATACACTCCTAAAATTTCATCTCACACAACTGTCACATTCCAACTGCATTAATTGAAATTAGTTATACATTAATAATTATACATTAAAAATACATTATTATTGGTTTTAAAACTGAAATGAAAACTAAAACCATAACAAATTCTTAGTTTATTAAATTATTATTAAATTAATCATTTTAAATAAATTAATTCAATAAATAATAAATTAATGATAAATCAAAAAAAAAAAAAAAAAAAAAAAAAAACTTTAATATATACTGCATGTTAGGCATGGTCACTGAGCCTAATTTAAAATCAGCAAAATACGTGGTAATGTTCATGACCTATTATTTTGTTCTCTGCACTGAACCTCAGGGACATAACTTTCTTCTCAATAACCTTTAAAGAAACCGCTTCTAAAATGATAATGATTATGCAAAAATCATAGATTGTGCTTTCAAGAAACATGTCATTAGGGGTTTGGGTGACATTTCTTTTCTAAAAACACAAGTCACAAAGCACAGTAGACACTGCAGTGATTTTTTGGCAACAGCAGACTCAAACAGGGTCAAGGCTACATTTTAAAGATCTAGATCTTAAAGTGGAACACACTGAAAATGCAATTAAACTCTTATGCATCATGACAAATATACACCTTTAATGAACTGAAAGGACACATGTTTCTTTAAAGTAAGATCCACCTTCATCTTGACCCAGGCTTTGACCTGGAATGTATGGAGTGTGCCCTCTCGCTGACTCTGACAGTCAGTGGCCCACTGCTGGGCCTGTGGGAGGTCAAGAGGTCAGAGCGAGGAGGACGTTCCCTCGCTCCCACACAAATCAGTTCTAGCAGCTGCCTGGACTCACAGAGCAGGTGAAAACTCGCTGTAATTGACTTCCCTGCAGTCTTCTGTCAAACAAATAGCCTGACCATTGCTACCCCAGAGAGCTCTCCGTGTCATAATCGATGGTGCTAGTGTTGCATTAGTCCATCTCCTCTCCACTCTGCCTCTGCAGCAGGCAGCAGGGTGTTTAACTGCAGAGTCCACTGACTGTCTCATGACACATGCATGCAAACACACACACACACACACACACACACACACCACTGAGAGCTGTTTAGGATGCTACAGCCACTATAAACTCTGATAGGCAGGGAGCATAAAAGAAAATGTGAGTAAAATCAATCAGATTGTAGCCAAGTGCAAATAATAAAAAAAAAAAAAATCTAAAATCCTGGACTAGCACTAACCAAGAAACAACTTTAAATCAAAGTACCCTGTTGACTTTATTAAAAATATCTGGTCTTATTGTATACAATTTATCTGTGTACTTGATCTTGAAAAAAATAAAAAAAATCTTTAATTAATTGAAAGACGCACTTGCCCCGCCTCAGACCTGCGTGGGTCATTTCATACAGCTGATTGATGACAAATATGATACAGGGCAACAACTCACTGCGTGATGGAGCCTAGAGAACATAGTTAGAATGTCCCTAAAATTCAAGATATAGGGCAAAAATGGCCCAGTTTGAGTTTTTTTCTCATATTTACATCATATAGTTAAGCAATATCTCACGAGTGCAAAGGTGGTACTGATCTTATACAACAGTTCAATAAATAAGAAGTTAATAATGTGTTTATATATATATATATATATATATATATATTGTTACACATTTAATTTGCATTTATTACATTCTCATTTATACATTTGAATGAGGCAGACAATTCCAAACAACTCTTTAAAAGGCCCCTGTGTTCGTAGTCTGTGAAGCATTCAGCCGTTGAAGCCTATTTCATATTCATATCATTTCCAATCCAACACATCTTGGGCGAGCCCTCATGAATATGCACGCTCATTCTCTAATCCCCACCTTTCTCTCCTCTTTTATGAAAATGGCCTGCAGAGAGCTGTGTGAATTAATTGCAGGGAAACTGGTGAAGACAGATTCAGATCCAATTAGAAGTGTGATGAAACACATGTGGCAAACGGACAGATATGTCCCGTCTGCCGAACAAAAACAACAACGGGCCTGTTGATTGAAATGGCAGGGCTTCAAACGCGAAGGCGCTCCCGAAAGACGAGTGCGAACGCTTCCTTCTAATTGAAGAGTTACATGTCTCCCCTCAGGTTTAGGACAATAGGAAGACTTGGACTTGCATATGGCTGGTTTAGAACAATATTAACCAAACTTTTTTAAACTTGTGTACCACCTCAGCCACATCAAAAAGGCTTAAGTACTTCTCCATCAATATCAGATCAAAAATATATCCCTTTAATCTCATAATATAGTGGATTATTTACCATTAGTATTAAAATTAATTAGTAACACACAAAAAAAAACCACTTTACACTAGGTGTTCTAAACTACTATGTAGTTATGTTAAATAAATAAAAAGCAAGTATGATGTGCCTACTGTGTTCAAGGTGAATTACAAAACACTTTTGCTGCTGCTTTTGCTGGTTAAGGTGTAGCGATAGGGTCAACAGTGTAATTACAGATGTAACTACAGAAATTAATTACATATGTAACTAGAGGAAGGTATTTATAAATAAAAGTACACTGTAACAACATATGTACACAATAAATGCATTGTATATGCATTGTACATAGCAGTTAAAGACACTTAATTTAAAGTGGGTCCAAAAAATAAAATTGAGAAAATGTCATGTCAAAAAAATGGAAAACAGACTATACTGGGGTAGAGAATAAACCCTTTGGCTCCCCTTAGATAAACATGCCTGTAAAGTGGCATGTGTGCAGGTTCCAGCCGATGCTGCCACCTCAGGCTCTTCAATGTGTTTGTGTTGGTGCTGTTTACTCTACTGCATCTTTCATTCACACAGGCTTCTTGTCATCTGTTGTGTTCTCTTGGACTTTCACCACCGTGTGGCAGAAATGGAGCACAACGCTCCCTCCAATCTTGTAAATAACATGGTCATTACTGTCAATTTCAAGGTTTTTTTTTTTTTTGCTGCAGTAGCTGGAAAACTCCAACACAACAAATAAAATAATGCTGCCTTAAAGATCGTTTCATAGAGTGTTTCTTCGAAAGTACTAAAATAGTCATTAATGAAATCATTTAGAAGCAGGTAGAATCGTTCAGGGAATTGGAATCAGAATAATTTCACTCGTTACAACCTAGTCATCCATCCCTAGTCATTGCATCCACTTTGACATTCACACGTTGAAATGTCCTTCAGCCTTTTCATTGTACCTCCTTCTCTTTCTCTGTGATGAACTTCATGAAAACAAGGAGCACATTCATCTTCATCTCCATTATATATGGAATATGATTACTTCAGCCACTGAACCTAATCATGGTCTCCATGCCCTCCATTTGTAAAGGTGCAAATAAGACCCAGCCATAATCAGCAATGTCTGACACATGGTCTTTGAAAGGTCTTTTAGTCGATTAAAAAATTCTATAGTATTCAGGTTGTCTGGATGTCATAAAATGCTCTGGAACTTAACTAAACTATCTGAGGGATAGAGTGGATTAAGTTTTCTTCCCCGATGCATTATTACTGTCAATTATATAACTTTGTAAATTGCCTACAGGGCTCAACAATAAGGATTTTTTTTTCTATAATAATCATAATTCAAGTCATTTAAATGTGCCATATCATAGAAATATTTTTAGTTACACAGCTATGCATTACTAATGAAAACACATTTATAATGATGATGATAATAACAATCATTATTATCATCATCATCATCATAATGATTAAATCAGCATAATTTTTATTCTATACAATGTTCAATACACACACACACACACACACACACAAAAGATGGCAAGGTTTGATTTTTGTTTTAATTGCAATGTGTAAAAGCAGAACTACAAGATCAATGAATGATGTAGTGACAATGCAGCAATGAACTTACAGTCCAGCAACTGGCCTGAGACCATTGAGATGTCCTTTCGTAAAAAGACCTGGGCTATAATCATAAGTTTTGTCTAAATACTCCCATCTGCATCAATATGACATAAAAAAAGTGAAGGTTTTTATGAAAAAGATTCTGAAGAAAAAGTTTTGGCCCTGAAGTTCTCTGCTCATACTTTTCATCTCAGCAGCATAGAGGAGCACATACAAAAGAAATTGCAAATACATTGTGGATCAAGACTTGCCATGTACAGTATATGAATAACTCAAAGGTGAAGCCAATCTGAAACCCAAGATCTGCTGGAGTCAGAGGCCACAAAAAAGGCAGAGGATGACAAAGAAGCGTTCCTTTGAGCAGGCAAGCATGTGCGAAATGCGCCATTTATTATTCATGTGAAGATTTCAGAAGGTAAGGACAGAGGAGAGACAGGTGTGCTCAAGTCTTCTTCCCCAGGACTTCAAAGGGTCCAGAAGATGAGAGCACAGAGAGGAGAAGAAATAAAAACACAGAGCGACAGAGAATCACTAGATAAAAAAAAACAAAAAAAAAAACACTCAAGGTCAGAGAAACAAAGTATGAAAAAATAAGTTTAAAGGAATGTTGTTTAATCTGAATTTCTAACTCCCTCAACTCTGTTCCATCTCGAACCCACCTCACTTTCAAACAACAGTCAGGCAGCTTATTAGATGAGAAGAAATGACCTCTGCTCATTTCTCCCCCTGTGGTAGCACTGACAGAAGATTGTAGGGAGCCAAATCACATTTTTTCCTTCTACTTTTTTTCTAAATGGCTCATCAAGCAAAAACACTTATCCTGGCACCTGCCCGCACACTCGCACAGAGAGATGAGGGAGGGAAGGTCGTACCCACTTCTACTCGGCATGCTTTTAAGAAGAACTGAAGCTCTATTTAGCCATGTTCCAATTCACAAAGTCCCTATGCAGTGCTCACAAAACTCAGCAGACAATGGACAAAAAAATGTTCACTGGACAAAATTTGTTCATTTGGAATGCACCAAATACAGGATTTGGTTATGATGACAGTAATACTTACATATATAAAATTATTAATATAGCTATTATATGATCAATTATGATACGATTTGATATATGATATGATAATTTAATATAATAATAAATAAACAAATCAAGACACATTGCCATTGCTGATGTCCAGAGTTATTTGTCATTAACTTTCATTTAATGACAAATGTCAACCCAAAACATCTGCTAAATATATTTGTATAATTTGTTTAATATAAAGGCATTTGTTGAATTATTAAAAGAAAATCTTTGTCACATTCAAATGCATGGCTTGGAGGCTTCATGACAGTTGCTGGAATTCAATACCATAGGTATATTCTGCACAGCCAGGTTTTCACTTACTGACGATAAAATTAATACAATTGTGTAGTTTTAAGAGACTTTAATAACCAAAAATTACATGCTACTGAAGTAATTTTACAATCAATACTGCACCATTAACAGTGTTTGTCATTGACTGATTTGAGGTAATGATTTGTAAGTTGTAAATGTCACTGTAAATCACAAAGAAGTTCAACTTAAAAAAAAAAAAATGCATAAACCTGAAGGAAAAAATGTCACCAACTGATACACACACACAAACACACACACACACACACACACACACACACACACACACACAAAATCCTGTGTCATTTCTGGTGCCTGCTTCTGTGTGTGTGTGTGTGTGTGATATATGGCAGTTGCCAGCCCAATGTCGCAGCATACCTGTGGCGATGGCCACTCAGGTTTCAATCCACAGCCCAATTATTCACTCACTCTTTGATTTATGGGGACTCAGCGCCAACCACAAGCACATTTCCTTAAACACCATCAGCCCATCGCACAGTGCTTCACACTGCAAAGTCACATCCTCCAGAGCCGCTGGAGTCTCAGCCACCCAAAGACCAATAGATTTATGTTCACTAAACATGCAGCTCTCAAGAGAAAGAAGTCACATGTTCTAGCAGCTAGGCAAAATGAAACACATAGCATTTAACTCAAGACCTAGTCAGCCATACTCATCACTGGACATGCAAAGGATATAATAAGCAGAGATGTAAAAAGACCTTTAAGGTTACTGGCAATTATGGAGGTCGAAAAATTATTAAAAATACATTGAAATTCATATCTCACAGAAACTATTTGTAGCTTTTCTATAGGAAATGGATGAGCCCCAGCACACTAATGTGTGTGGGGGGAGGGAAACCTATCATGGTCTTTCTCCTTTGAAGATCAAGACATTCTGTGCTCTGTTGTCTTGGCGACATTACTGTGAACTTCATCTTTTCTGTCATGACTAGAGGTTTAACACTGTGGTATTAATGAACTGCGACACATTCAGTGAAAGTGTGAAAGATGAAAAAACCAGATGGTGGCATGTGGTGTTCTATCAGAACTCAGATTTTGGAGGAGAAATATAGCTGATTTGAACTTAACAAAAATCCTTCTTTGCCAAGGACCCTTTTCCTAAAATCTAAAGGAAATAATAATATGGCTGTCAATTCAATAAAATAACTGATTAATCTCATGGTTTCTGGTCTTTATAAAGCATAATGAAATTAGAAAAAAAATAAAACTTGGTACCCTTATTTAATAATGATAACAATAAATACATGATTTTTCCACCCTGAGGGTGCCCAAAATCCAACCGGAAAACTCCATGTGTAATTGATGTCACAATAACAACAAAATAAAATATATATTTGAATAAACATTTTTAAAGCAAATTCAAGTTGAATTAATTCATTATGACATTATTCCAGTAGATTTTTTTATTTATTATTCATTTAAACAAATATTTTTTATCCAAAGGAACTTGCAAGTAGTACCAAACCAAATTTACCAAACTGAATGAGTATTAGAATGGTACAACAATACAGTCCCTGACATGTAAACTCTGCACAGTGATGCATATGGTAACTAGGTGGACAGTTTTTCACATAGCAATTAGCCTACTACATTGTATATCTTTGCAAGACTGGATTATTGTATTGACCAAAAACAAACCAGGCCTTGAACTATCCATTGTATCCTTCTAAATATGCATGTAAATTGTTGAGAGCGAATTCATACAAATTAAGATGCTTCACCCACAGTGCTTAAGTACACTGCAAGCTCATCATAAATGAATTATCTAATCATGAAGGTCTATGAGTGTAGGGTTTGGGTTTATCCTGTCAGCGTCTACATCCCAAGGTCTCACCGATGCTACTCTGCATATTGAAATCCTCAGCTTTGACCTCAACATAAAAAAACAGTCTCTCTGAAGAGTGCCATGAGCATCAGCTGTCAAACTCACTTCCGTACCTTTGCTATCCTCTGAACGATTGCAGAAGGTTTTTTCACCTTCAAAATTGTTTTAATAAGATGCTCCTTATGCCATACAGCACATTATTATTGTCTTCACTTGAACCTCCAAACATTTCAACCTGCTTCACACAACTGGGGCACAGTCATACCATTTATATGTTGCTTATATGTATAATAAGAAAATATGTCATGACCTGTGCAGAAAATGAGGGGAAAAGCTTACTATATTGAGCCATAAATGTATAATTCTCTGCTATCTTGCAAAACTATATAAAACTTTCAAACACTTGAGGACTAGTGTGTGTGTGTGTCTATATATATATATATATATATATATATATATATATATATATATATATATATATATATATATATATATATATATCCATTGAGGATAAAAACACATAAGTAGATCAGTAGAATTGAAGAAATAAAATTAAAACAACAACAAAATGGCTTAAACACTGAAATAAAATGACCTCTTTAATCAGAGAGAAAAAAAAGTCAAATTTCTAAGAAAAAAATCAAACCTGGTTGCTTCTTAAATCATCGCTGTGACACTGCCATGAAAGTGAAACCAAAAAGAAAGAACCAAATAGCACATGTGGATGCTGTGTTCAGATGGAAGACGGCTTGGTGATACATTAAACTGAACTGCGACTGTTCCTGCAAAGGAAAGCGCTACCGAAGGGTGGGCTTCGCCTCCCTGCTGTACAAGCGCACACTGGGAGGCTGAATTAATGCAAGGCTGCAGCACCACTACAAAGGGACGAGATTTGTCAATGTTGTATAATTTGCCTAATCTTGATATAAGAATGTATTCTTCAATGCAAAGCATGGGCTTTAACTTCTTCAAAAGCATTCAGCAGAGAGGTGAAGTTTCATAGTAAAAAACTTGAGTCTCACTTGGATGGCATGCAGCTGTTTTTATGAATATTAATGAGACTGCTTTGATTGACATGCACCATCTGTCCTGACAGCTGACTTTTAATGATACTGTAGCAGAATGAATCAATTTGAGCATGTGAATCATCCAGCCCTTAATAGATAATCAGTGAACAATCAGAGGTGAATACCTAATGGAAATAAAAGTCATTTCCCAGCTAAGAAAAAGTCTTGTAGCCAGCTTGTTGTCCATGTAATGCAAAGCTATGATTTTCTGATTATAGAAAATAATCAGAATTCTGAAGATATACATAAATACAAGAAAGGAAGGACAAAAAAAAGAAAGAAAGAAAGAAAGAAAGAAAGAAAGAAAGAAAGAAAGAAAGAAAGAAAGAAAGAAAGAAAGAAAGAAAGAAAGAAAAATATTAAAACTAGAGTCATGACATGTCTTTGTGTGTGTCTTAAGTATGCAGTACTATTCACTAAGTGCGAATGCAGACTGACGAGCACTATGAGCTGATTATTCTCTACTTTCTATAGGCAACCACTAAACTTTTTTTTCAATTCACCAACAGGTTGATGGTGTTGGCTTGAAATTACAGTGATCCATTGGTTCAGGTTTTATGTTGACCATGCATTTTAGAGGTTTTTCTGAATGCCTGAAAAATCTTCGGAAAAAGCATGGGGAAATGCAAATAATCAGTAGATCTGATACAGCTACTTTATGGCTGTCTGTGCTCCTAGACCTCAACATAATTTGTGCTATTCTTCTTAGCTAATGTTCAGTCTGCCCTTGCTCAAACTGGTGATAAATCTTTTATAACCCATCACAGAACGGTAAATACTACATTTAAATGACTACAATTCACAAATTTAATTAACACCAGATATGAATTAATTACTCTAGGTTAGTCACAAGCTGAAATAATTCCTCCCTTGAGAGTCCCTGGAAAGGGAGCAGAGAGGAGGTGGGATGGATCTCCACGGCAACCATCACCCAATACTGCAGCAGAACCAATCCAAACAGTTTGGTGAAACTCACAAATGTGAATCTCACTTCAAAGACATTGTGATTGATGGTGGGTAAACAGGTGTGCAAAGGGCTACAATGGTTTAGATGCAGGCTGTAAGACTGGTCCCCATGGGGACCCACAAGCGGAGGCTCACAGCTGGCAAACTAACGTTTCCAACAGCAGCTGGGAGTGGCTCAAGAGGCCAGCCGCATTAAACAGGAAGCTAGTCTTTAATTATGAGTGGCCATTCTGGCTGCTTGTCCAAGTGTAAAGAGCAAAGACTAATGAGAAAAGACAAACCCCTTAGTTATGGAAGCTTTGTTTTAGTTTCCTTATTTTTATTCCCATTGGAATAAGCATTGCAACTACCAGTAGAGCCGTCATACCAGTTTCAGCCTTTGCTGCGACAACATGCCTCCTCTCTTCACCTTGTAGAGTGAGTTTCTCCTGACACACATCACTCTGGTGCTACCTTGCACATCTCTCCCTCGGGCTGTTTGACCTCCTTTAAAAACAAAGTGGCTGGAACACAAATGGAACAGAGCGGGACAGTCTCCTTCCCTGTCAGTGTGCAGGGACTGCCAGCTTGCCTGCAGACATAGCCCTCCGCTGCAGTTGGCATGTGTGCTGGTGGTGTCTCTGCTATGCCCATTACTATGCTGTGCTAATAATGTGCTTGAAAGCAATGGCTATGGGCAAAGCGGTCTCTCTGGATCCCATCTGGGTCATGGCACCAATCTAAAAAGCCACAAATGGAAGCCACCATCCTGGACATAAAGTAGACCTTCAAAGCCTTGACCTATGTGGTCAGTCAGACACATGGCCCCTGGTTCTCTGGGACTTCATTACACCAGTTATCCCAAAAAGGATCTGGGCTCAATGTCAAGGCTCCATCAGATCTATGATCTGTCAGTCCCCTGGCAGGATGAAACTTTGATGAAGAGCTGACATGGCAGCACTTAAATGGCACTTCCACAAATTTAGACATGCCATATTTATGTTTATGCCCTTGATTGGGTGTTGTGTGGTGTCCTCTAATTGTGTAAGCCTTGATCGAAGGGCACCATTTTCTTGCCTGACAATCAACCCCACAACTTTCTTAGTCAGTGAACTCTAAAAAAAACAAAAATAAAAAAAAAAAGGTTTATGCAACTCCATACACTAAAAGAAGAAATTGTGGAAAAAATTTGCTTTTAGGGGTACAACAGCTTATACCCTCACTGGGGTTTCTAAAAGGAAGAAATTAAAAAAATAAATTAAAAAAAAGGTTCATAGTTGTACCTTAAGGGTACATATTACTACTCTGAGGTACTAATATGCACCTTTTAGAGGCAGATAAGGTGCAAAGTTGTCCCTTTAAGGGAACTGCCACAATGACAGCCTGTTGTACCTCTAAAGGTACAATTTTAGCACACTATTTTATGACAATTTATTTACATATGGATTCTATCTAGACAGACCACCATCCATCCATCCTCCAAACCACTTGTACTATGTAAGGTCACAGCTAGACAGAACTGTAGATCAGTTATTAATATTGATTATCTAGACATTTCAAAAACAGAAAAGGCCAACAATGCAAGGAAGGATGGTGTCCCATTAGCCATTTTATTTTTTTTTTTTTTTTTTTTTTTAGAAAACTTCACAAACACAGATGTAGGAAAATCAGAGGGAGTCGGTGTGCATGACCATGTCTCTCAGTGTGAGAGCGGTAACAGTCCTAGTAACTCCCTACTGGGTTAATGGTTCTACTAATTCTCAGACAAATTCTGAAATGTTTGAATTAATTGCTGTCAATCTCTGTAGTGGGCAACCATGGACTTAGTAGTGATCAATAAGCTTATTCTTACCCTGAAGAACAGACAAGTCACTGCCCCTCCCAAATCTAATCCAAACTTTGTCCGCAATAAAACCAAAGCTACATATATAAATGCCAATTGATATCTATAAAAATTTAGTTACCAAGTGTTGCATGAACTTGTACTTTAAGTACATATCACAAACACCAAAACAACTTCTTTCAACAAACCTTGAAAGGGAATCAAAGATACATCCAACACAAAGAAGACTATTTTAGTGAAAACAGCTGGAAGTTGTGACATTTGCAACATAAAACTTAATTGTTTTGAGTTGGTTCATAGGGCGGCGTCTTAAGAATAAACAAGTGAGGCCAGGCATGCACAGTATGTTTTTTTTGCTGATCGTAATATTACAAATTTGTAATATTAGAACAGGGCTTGTCTTTGCAATTCACCAATCATTTGCACACTCTCTTTCTTTTTCTATCTGAAGCTATATAGCAGCAACTTTGAAATTGTTATCTCCATGTTTAGGATGAAAGCTTGTGCAATTGCCACAGGCTTGCAGTGCAGTCCAGTCATGCTGTGTACCAACTGCTTCAACACGATTATCAGGTTAACTGAATTGTAATGTGTGCAATGGCTCACGACCTCCCGAGTGTCCAAACTCCATGTACGCCCAGCCTAACAGAGTCAAGCAAATGCTGGACCATATCCAGAGAAATTACTGATGGCCGCCACCTGTCCAGCACCTTTCTGATCAGTCCACTCCTCTTTAAACAAAACAAAGCCCCCCAACGTTTGAATAGCAGCTTCAAAAAACAGAACCTTTGTAGATAAATGGAGCAGTGAAGGAACCGGCCCACCAACCAGGCTCCCGTATTCATCAATCTTATCCACACAGGAAATCAAACAGATGATGCACAATATTAGGCATCAGAAATCCCAGCTCTCAAAGCAACACATTCCTGCTTTAGAAACAGAGGACCCATTCTAAATGGATTCATTAACAGCACATAACAACACCTGACACAATGCTACAACTAATATAAATGACAGTGATTTAAAGCAGGAAGTCTCCCTTTCACAGATACGGTGTGTTATTACAGACTCCAGATGTGGCATATGGGGAGCAAGCATGTTGCCATTTTTGTCACTACATGTGAGGATTGCATCACAAGATTCTCGAAAAAAAAAAAAAAAAAAAAAAAAAAAACCTTATCCACTGCACTAACCTCAGTTTAAGCATTATGTTGCACATTATGTGACTTTGGGCTGAGGATATCTATAGGACCAAAGAGTCTGTTTCAAAAATGAAGAGGATTCCAGGAGTGATGGTGTTAAACAAGCTGTCAGAGCTTGACACTACGGCAGCATGCTAAGAAGGTTGTCAAGGTAATTCACAGCTGCTAAATGGAGTATTAGCTTTTTAATTCAGACTAATCAGCTTTACCGGGGTGATATCAGGCCAAAATTTCTATAGCATCCACTCTGTGGGTGTGTTTGCAAACAAATTCAAGAGCTGTCCCAATGATGAACATGACAAATTGCATACATTGAGAATTGAATGCAACTGACTGAATGAACTGAAATATGGTGGGTAGTTGTCTTCTTTCGCAATGCCTTTTGGAATGACTGCCATCAGATAGGTGTAGATCAGAGATATCTGTCATGCTTTGTGCCGCCATGGATCCTTCTCCTGAGAGCACGGGGATAAATCTGATGTGCCTCACAAACCACCATCTAATGGCTCTTTCTGGTCTTTTTCTCATCCTCAGTGTCTTTTATTCCTGTCGTGGTATTAAGCAAATCCCAGATAAAAGCCTGCCGAAGAGTGGATCAATACCTATTTTCTCCAAGTTTGCTTTGAAAATCTGACACTCTCCGATAGTTTTCATCTGCCCCCAGGGTGTTAGCCATGCAAATTTACTGTGAAAAAAAAGCACCTTAAATCAATAAGAGCCAGACTTTTATAATTCATAAGCAGGGACTCATGAATATCAAGGGAAACGAAGGACTGAAATAATGAAGTGATTCAAAAGCTATATAATATCTTGCAAAACTGAATGAATAATGAAAATACAAACTTAAAAATGCATTGTTTTGTGAACAGTTGAATTAATATGTCATATTCCGTTGTATAAATCTCAACAAACTTTAGGCCTAGATGTTATTTCTCAAGACTTTGTTAAATATGAGAATTAAAGTTAGGGTCAGTATAAATTGCTATAGGTTCAGAATCAATGACTTTAATCAAGTTTAACAACAAGTCTACATAATATAATAAGTCAAAATACATAACACAACAAGTCTAAATAATGTATTTGCACCATCACTGGTGTCAGCACTATGCACTATAGTATATGCTATACTATCTAGCTACATAACCTGCTGCTCTGAACTCAAACATGGACTAATTTTAATGAAGTAAATAACTGAATGATTATTCCATCACTGTTTATGGCCTTATTTAAATTATGAAAATAAAGTGTAATTGCAAATATATGGTAATCAACCATGGAGGACAGTAATGGAGTAGCTTTACTTTGTTTCTGCACTTAAGTACATTTTTCAAGTATCTGTACTTTACTGGAGTAGTTTTATTTTGAGTAACTTTTACTTCACTACATTCCAAAGCATAAGATCGTAATTTTTACTTCACTACATTTCATAAAACACATCGTTACTCCTTATAATATATCACGTGCTCTGACACGCAGAAGCAGTGTCTGATTTACAAACTAATTATTTTCAATGAACCTTTTAAATCGGTTCGCAAATCGCACCAAACGATTCATTCACGAATTAGAATGATCCGATCGCAGCTCTTCTTGAGTCGACAACTCACTGATTCAAGTGAACCATTTAGTGCGAGTTTCCAGTGAACTGAATTCACAAGTAAGAACCGGGAGATCTTGTGAGCGCACGCGACTGATGCTGCTAAATGTAAGTTACTAATGTCGAGTTTTAGGATTAATTATTGTAACTGAAAACCATATTTAGGTCAAAACTGTCAGTTGTTTGTGATCTAAATCTGCTGTAAAGGGTGATCTATTTTTAGCCCACTGAAATGCTTGAATGCAGACACATCAACATCAGTGTCTCTATGTTTTAGGTCAAAAAATGAAACATTAAAATAACACAGATTAAATAAAATAACTCATGCACGTTCATCTTCCCCGCTGCCGTATTATTAACATGTTTATTAAAATGCTAAAATTAAGCCCTATGTGACGTCTGTTTTTATATTATTTATCAACAGTATACATTTTTATATTGTTTCGAGTAGACAGATATGAATGTTTATTCATAATCATACTGAAAATAAGTCAATATTGTTAGCTGATGCTAACTGTCTAGCTAACAAGATTGCAGGTTCTAAGCTGAGGTAATTTTTAGATGTAAAGTCCAAATATTTTTATTTAACCACCTAGATAGATTACATCTGGGGAAAAAAGAAAGGATGCGATGTTCAGGACATGGTAACTACAGTAATTATCAAAGTGGGAAATTATGCTCTCTGGGGCATTTGGCCAGGGGTGTTTTTACACCACAGACAAGGTTTGAGAAGAAAAAAATCATTATGAAAATATAATTATATTTTCCTTAAAATGTCCTTCCTAACTTCAGGCCTTATTTTATGTCATATATAACTGTGATGTTCTGCAAAACAACAAACTTTAAAACAAACAACACACTTTTTTTCTTACTGGTGAAAATCAAATGGTCAAATCTTTTTTGTTGTTGTTGTTTCTTTGTTTGTTTTTCAGGTACATCGCAGTGTAAGCTTCACAGTAAACATTACTACATCACTCTCATCAAAGTAGTCCATATCAACAACAAAAGTATATTTTGACTCCATATAGTGGTTATTTTGGGAAAATTCCAGGTATTTTGAGCAGTAGGATTATAAAAAATGTGCTAATATAAAATTAAATTAAGTAGCCTATATAAAATTGCAAAATAAATCTATATGTCAGTAATTTTTTACATAAGTACATAAAAAATTGAGTACCTTTGTACTTTCACTCAAGTAAAATTGAAAAAGGAGTAATTTTACTTTTACTGGAGTAATATTTTATTATACGTATCTGTACTTTTACTCAAGAATTGTGTACTTCATCCACTACTGGTAATGAAATATTCTTGACAAAGTAATCACTGTGTGATGAGTGATGTCTGTACTATGGAGTTAAGCCTCCAGCAGCTAACACAACATTAACAAAGTTTTGCCCTGCATTTCTATTCAAAAGAACACACATTCATTATCCCAGCAGCAGATTGTGTTTAATAATTTAAAAGATCAGTTCACCCAAATATAAAAATGTACTCACATGTCATTTCAAATCGATAAGTCTTACTTTGTTCTATGGAGAGAAAAAAAGAATATATATATATGCATAATATTTACAAGTGAGTATAGAAAAGAATCAGCCCAATTCAAACAATTTTGTTGTTTTGCAGCCTGAAATGAAGACAGACGCAGTTTTTGTTTTTATCCAGCTGTATTTACTTAGTGTTACTTATAACATCCAAGGGAAAGACATAACACCAACATGTCAGGAAAAAAAATAAATAAAAAACAGAATCACTGAGCTAGAAAAAGGATCAACCCCCTCCTAAAAATGACTCAACCAGGCCATTTGACTTTTTCCTGTGATCATTTTGATGATTTTGAGCTTTCCTGGAGCATTTCAGTCCTTGGTAGTGCTACTGAAGAAAACAATCAACTATGGGTACCCATCAAAAGATTTGAGGGATAAAGTTGTGGACAGGCACAAGTCAGGAGATGGATACGAAAAAAAGAAAAATTCGAAGGCTTACTCAATGCCTAAAAGCACAGAGAAGTCTATTATTAAGAAATGGGAGGTATTTGGTACAACATGGACCCTCCCTGGATCAGGACGTCTCTCCAAACTGGATGAACGAGCAGGAGGAAACTGGTCAGAGAGGCTACCAAGAGGCCATTGTGTGCATGTGACAACAATATAACAAACTCTCCACAAATGTGGCTTGTATGGGAGGGTTGCAAGAAAAAAAGCCACTCCTAAAGAAAGGCCACATGCAATCATGACTGAGCTTTGACAAAACACACCTTGAAGATTCTGAGGCAGTTGGGACTAGAATTGAATTATTTGGCCTCAACACTGAATGATATGTCAGGCGGAAATCCAATACAGCTCACCATCCAAATAACAGCATTCCTACAGTAAAGCATGGAGGTGGTAAATCCTGGTATGGGGTGTTTCTCTGCAGCAGCGACTGGAGCACTTGTCAGGATAGTAGGAAAAAATGGATAGGGGGAAAAAGAAAATCACATTCTTGATGAAAATTCTCTGCCAGAAAGTTTTCAATGGGAAGAAGGTTTATCTTCCAACATGACAATGACCCAAAGCACACAGCAAAACTGACCAGAAGGAGAAACAGGTGAATATCCATGCATGGCCAAGTCAGAGCCCAGACTTAAACCCTATTGAAAATCTGTGGAATGACTTGAAGACTGCAGTCCACAAACGCTCTCCATCAAATGTAACTGAACTTGAGCAGTTCTGCAAAGAAGAGTTGGCAAATATTGCAAAGTGTAGATGTGCAACGTTAGTAGAGATGTATCCCAACAGACTAAAGGCTGTAATAAAAGCAAAAGATTGTTCAACAAAATACTGACACAAGGGGATGATCCATTTTCCAACTCAGATTCTGTTTTTTCCTGACATATTGGTTATATCTTTCACATGGTTGTTATAGGTTGCACTGAGTAAATACAGCTGGATAAAAAAAAAAATAATAATAATAAAAAATAAAAAAACTGAAGAGATGCTCTTTGGTTTCCAACTGTGATAACTAATGTGCTCACCCACAGAATCAGACACTGCTGTTTTTATGTAATGAATTCCCCATTATGAATTATGATACAGCTTGGTTTGTTGGTCTGTTGGGTCAGATTGTTTTCTCACCACAAGTGAACTCCTCCAAAGTTTATTTTCAATAGGACTGAGACCACCTCATTCAGTCAATCTCGGCCCAAACGAGTCAGGTGTGATAATGCCCTAAAATGACACAGAGGTGAATAATTGACAATAATAAATAAAAGAAAAAAGCTAATAAAAAATAACAATCATAATTTGAATAGTTAATATTCTTTCTTAATTGTAAAAATTATTAAACAGTCTGTTGAAAAAAAACAATAATTCTGTTTCCAGAAATGCTGTTGATCCAGTCAGATCACTAATACATTTAGGCCTATGTCTAGGTTTTTCTCCCAGTGCGATTTCTCTGATTCAAGTGCTATCATGCATAGTTTACAGATGCTGGGGTCATTCAAACAGGTGAAAGAGTCATTAATAAGCAGAGCCAGAGTAGAACCAATGAAAAAGGTATGCAGTGTCAATCCCAAAAATCCCAAAACGTGTCATCTCACTCTCCCTCCTGTGGAATCAGCCCTACTTTCCTGTTTTGTGTGACTACAATTCCCGGCTTAAAATAACATTTTTCTGCATGGCTGAGCGAGACAGATATCCTTCTTGACATATGACAAATATGTCATCTAGAACTAATTTTCACAGCAGGATGTATAAAGCTTTAATGAGATTTTGTTGGATATTGACTGAAAATTGATGTTTTGGGTGGAGGTCTCATATGAATAACACACGGCACTTTACCCTGTCTTTCTCTTGTGGGAAAAGGAGGCTAATCCCGTCTCTTAGACTGACATTCATATAGTTAAATCAGAGTGTAGGGAAGCAAGTTTGCTGGAATATGAGCACAATGACTGCAAAGTGATTGGCATTCAAATGCTAAATGAGAGCCATTAGATTGATTCAGTCTTGTGTGATCTGGTATGAAGGGTGTATTACATCTGACTCTTCACATTATGGTCCATAAAATAAAAGTCATTTAATGACTATCATATTGAATGTCATTTAGTGTGCTAATTATTGCACTTAGCAGTTTTGATCCTCTAACAGGTATTGAAAATGAATTGAGAGATTTTTATTTTGCAGTTTTGACTAAATCATTTCACAGGGTCAACCATCAACTCCTGGTGTTATACTCTTCATCAAGCCATCAGAAACTGAAATGACCGTCAATATGCTCCTCACTGTAATATCCAGTATTTAAAGGTATAGCTCACCCAAAAATGATAATTCTGTATGATTCCAAACCTGTATGACTGACTTTCTACTATAGAACATTATGTAACATAAATGTTTGGCTACCAAAATTTTTCAAAATACATTTTTACTTTTTCAAAATACAATTAACTTTAATTGAGCATTACCGACAGCAAAGTAATCTAAATCGAAATAAAGGACAACTTAGTGCACACAATTAAATGTCCAAATCTCTAATACCAGCTGATAACCGATATTGTACTGATAAATAATATTGTGCATCCCTAGAGGTTATGCCATCCATGTAGCACTAAAGAACTTCAAATGGGTTTAGAGAGTTTCTAAAAGAACAAATGATAAACCAGCTCTTGCTTTCTCCACACAAACTCACATCCAACAGAACAGAAATCATAATTGACAAGATAACAGACTTGACTTGAGGGGTTGTGGCCAAACATGCCCCTGGTTGTTCTTGTAATGGGCTCCAAAGTGGTTAACATCTTCTTTGTGCACTTCTGGTGCCATTAAGAAGTAATCTAGGTCACAGCCCCGAAGCCTGAGCTAAAACTCTAAAGCAAAAGACAGCCCATGGTTTACAGTGCATCTACAGAGGCTGTGCAGCATTAAATACTCCTTCAGAACTGAAAAAGCTACAGCACAAAGACTCACTTTAATGGTATGTTAGTTTATCATTGTTGCATGTCAAATTGTGTGGCGTGCGGGACCCCAGAGAGATCTTTTATGTCACAGTGAACGATACACATCTTAGCAGATGGTGGTCACAACTGACAAGAGTTGACTGGGCAGTCTAAGGTTGCTCTGACATCTTCATTGACACGCACAATTGAAACGGTACTGCAAATGGAAACCCCAGCAAGCACTTGTGGTAATGTCTGCAATGTTTCACCTGAAAAAAATAAAAATAAAGGAAAAAGAATTCTAAGTGTCTGGAGACAGTTGTGACTGAATGAAAGAGGGAAATTGTGAACTGCTTGTTCTTTAGGGGAAAGTTGAGGATTTTTATACAGTCGTAACATGAAGGGAACCCTTAATAATATGTAATGGATGGATGGACGAATAGATGGATCGATGGACGGACAGACAGACAGACAGACAGATAGTTGAGCAGTCATTGTTGAGCATGTTACACCAAATAATCTAAGATTGCAGATTTTGGTCTAAGAACAAACTAATTTTTATTGTTGAAATTAGTATCAGACAGTAAAATCACAGCTAAAATCTCACAGTGTGCAGCAGACTGAGAACAAAAGTGTAGCAATATTTAAAAGCACTCCTTTCCTTTAACAAATCTGTGCAAAACATGCAGAAGTCTAGAAGCTCAGAGCATTGTATGGCTGATGTTTCCTCTCCTCATAATAGCATTATCATAGCAATGACTGGAGGTGGGGAAGGTGTACTCCTTAATTTTCTCTAAAGTCTAGACATAAATCCATACACAAAATAAGTCCTCTGCAAATCCTGTTAAAATCAAACCACGTGTAATAAAAGTGGACAGCCAGACCAGCCTGACAGGCGTGAGTGCAGTTGTATAGACTGAAAATGACTCAAACTCAACTCTGAGAGCTTTTTTGGTACCAAAGAGCTAATCATTCAGACGACTGCCACAGGCAAGCACTTCCAGCAAAGTGGATTTCTCACAGCATCATCAAAAACAGCATTAAAGTCGAGGCTCGGATAAAATGCACACCCTCCAATTAAGAGCGTGATTTAATTCAGCACAGGTCCGGAAGCTATTCTACTCATGAATGTGGCTCATTCAACATCTGCCTTCATGCCGCCCAAGGGTGGATACTGAACTGCAGGTTAGACAAAAAAAACACATCCTCTCTTTGTAAGTACATGTGGTTGGGAGCTTAGAAATATAACGAATGACATCTATTCAGAAACAGCAGAGGCAACTCGAAGTGATGTGAATGTAATGATGCACAGATTTACCGTACACTTGAGCCAATGCTGAGAAGAATCACCACAACATGTAAATGCCCCTTGATAAACTACATTTCTGTTTGATTTCACTGGTATTTTTCCACTTAAATGGATAGCTCACCCAAAAGGTATTTACTTCTATTTATATCTATATTTATATATTGCGTTAACCTAAGTGTATCATCTTCCCTAAAATTTCAGTCAAGTAACATCTATTAATCATAAGTGACAAAACTTTAGTTCTTGCATACATCCACACCAACAGGTGTCAGTATAAAGTCTAGGACTAGAGTTTTTTTTTTTTTTTTTTTTTAGGATGGAAAACATCAATTACAACAATCTCTAACAAAGATTTCATGCTTCAGCATAACCACACAAATGACTACAATCGAACAAGTGATTAGTGAACTAGATCAGTCAACACTGATCAGTTAGGTTAAATTCTGGTATTGTTTAGCAGTATGTAATATTGCAATTGGCATTGGGCCATAAGTTGCCGTTTAAAAGGGAATCAGTGTGAGCAAAGTCGGCTGCCTTTTTTTTTTTTTTTTTAAATCATACAACTTTTCCAGTTAATGAATCAGATTGGTAGAATACGCTCAACAACTGCAGAGATAATGAGAGGTGAGTCAAAACTAAGGTATCTAACAGATCAACGGCTATTCTGTGCCATTTTATACAGTACATTCTGTTATGGATTTAATTTCTGGACATGATTTATACAGTATCATAAATGTACAAAACTTAAAAAAAAATGAAACTATACATTACAAAAGTAGTGACACTTTAACAGTAAATGTCATATTATCATCTTACAGTAAGGCAGACTGACATGTGATTAAAATAATTAGTCATTTTATTATTTTATTGGACCAAAAGGTGCAATTAACAATAATAAAGCACTTTTGTCTGACATAAAAGTACATTTGAGAGTAAAGAACTGATTTTAATTTTGGAGATGCAGATGATTACAAATATCAACAACAATAACATCTGTAAAATGAAATAAATTAATTATTAATTAAACCGTAATTTATGTAAGGCCACTCTATGATCATGAGACACTTGGACTGTGCTAAAACAGGCCTTAATGGAATAGTTCACCCCAAAAAAATGAGAATGCAAGGAATTTGGCCTTGGACCTCTTTCTGATCAGGGCCCTTGGAATTGTCCAAACACCCCCCCCCTGTTCCCCTGTTACGACACCCCTAGACGGCACCCATTCACTGCAGAGGATCCACTGGCGAGCAAGTGATGTAAATCTTCTCTGATTAAGAAACAAACTCATCTACATCTTGTACATTCTGAGGGTGAGTAAATTTTCAGCAAATTTAAATTTTTTAGTGAACTATTCCTTTAACAGAGTTGAGAGACATAGGTTTGATCAGCATGACCTCTAACTTAGGCACACCAGAAGGACAAACAGTTGCATTTATGACCATTTATTCTTGGTACATAGTTCTGCCTTATCTAAATGAGATCTCATCAAGTAACTTCAGTTATTTTTTTTCTGAAAGAGATGAGAATATGATGATGCACATATTTACAACGAGTTGCACCAGCATGACCTCTAACAAAACTTTGTGGCACAAGCAGTACAATTGGGTATGTGACCATTTAGTCACGTTATAGGGTTGTTTCTTTTTTAAATCTGTTCACATCAAGTTGCTTCAGTTATTTATATTTTCTGAAAAGTCCCTGGTTTCACATATTCAATATTTTCCCCATGTGCATCATGCCATTTCATATTTCTTTTGATCTGCTAGCCATGACAGAACACACTGTTCTTCTTTGTGAAAGATCAAAGGGTCAAGTTCTGACAGAATACCATTCTAAACTACAATTTCTTTGTAAAAGTCCCTTCTTTACTGCATTTCTACTTACAAAAATGCTTTACGAGAAACTTTTGCTGTCCTGAAGCAGGGAAAGAGAGATACATCTAATCATGCTCTCTGATATTACCTGGGCTACAGCCAGTCAATGATTACATCAAGTAGCACATTAAAAATGACTGTCCTTATTTTAAAGAGGAGTGACCGGTTCCAGCCACCAGATATTATTAAACCAATTTGTCTTGTCCCAGACCGGGCTAAATCCTTATTCTTATTGCCAGAGATCTATTGCATTACATAAACTGTTGCTTGATCACAGGGGAGCCAGTCTGGGAAGAGAAATACTGTATGCATTAGAGGGACTCTGGCATAATGCAGCACAGCCGTCTTCCACAGGGGACTTTTCCCTGGAAGCAGTAGCTGTACTCTTTATTTGCACATTTTTAAAATTCTACCCATGCGAATTTGCCATGAAATCCATCGATCAGCATCAGATGATGGGGTAGGACAATGCTTATCTGTGAGATGCCTTGCTTAGCAGCTTTGTGAAAATGCTTTGCTCTCAGGCCTAATGCTGGAAGCCACAATTAGTCAGATGAGCCATAGAACAGGCAGCGGGGCTGGAGAGATGGTCCTCACCATCTGTATTGAGCTATTGAGGAAAATGGAAGTCAGCACCTAAAAATATTACTCAAACTGATGTCTTTGCATTTCACTGCATAAGCCGCTTCTCAATTCAGAGATGTTTCCTTTAAGTTTGAATCTGAGCATATCAATATGTATTCAAATGCTCCCGAAAATCCTGTATAAAGTCAGTGGGTGTCGAAGGTCAGACATCCCAAGATCTTTATTGCAAAGACTGCTAGATTGACAAAATTCGACTAAACTGACTTTTTATTCATCTCATCCATTAATCTGGTAAAAATGGCAGAGGAAGGAAGGGAGAATAAAAGACAGAATATTGAAAGAAACAAGACCTAAGGAAGTTTACAAATCAAATGTTTCCTTTGGGATCACAGTACTTGGATGGCCACCAAACGAATGCATGATGATTTAATCCGCAGATGTAGGACTTGCACTTTGGAAAGGAATAGAAAGAAAAACACATATCCTTATCTGACTCGTCATTCATTGAACATCCACCTCCCCTGTGAAGCCTTTGAGTCAGGAGCAACCAAAAGCCATTATGCAGTCACACTATAGCTAGATGAAAACAAGGCTTACTGCGCCAGGCTTTTGATGACAGCACAAACCTGAAAATCTTTATATATTCTAGATTTTAGTAAACCTGTGTAGGAAGGAACTGCATTTGACTGCATTTCACATGCAGACATTGAAAGGACCGACAATACAAATGCAAATTGATATCTAGATTTATTTTTCTCTTGCCTTGTATATGTTAATACACTAGCTTTCGTTTATCTCACTATGTTCAGAATGAAATACTAGCTTACTTGGTGAATACTACAAAGTGATATATTAGGCATTATAGCCATTATATATACCATGAAAAATTCTAAAGCAGTAGTATGCTTGTCACAATGCCTCATCATAAATTATATACACATACACAAAAATAAACACACTACCATTCGTTTTTTTTAGAAAAAAATGAATACTTTTGTTCATCAATAACACCTTAAATTGATCAAAATTAACAGTAAAGACATATATAATTTTACCAAAGATATTCTATTTTAAATACATTTAAATAAATGCTGTTCTTTTTCTATTCAGAGAATC